>JAPDSC010061139.1:0-12930 GCA_026290005.1 Latrodectus geometricus
TGTCAATGGATGGACCAAGAGTTAATTTAGCTGTTTTAAAGCAAATAAATAGTGAACTGAGTAAGCAAAGTTTACCAGTACTAATTGATTTGGGTACATGTTGCTTACACATAATCCATGGAGCACTGCGTAAGGGTATTGATAAAATTGATTGTAATATCGATGGATTTGCTATAGATATTCATCAATTTTTCAAGCTATCTCCTGCAAGAAGGGAAGATTATCATCCTTACAGTTAGAAATACTGTAAGAAACTTTAGCTAGACATAGTTTCCTTCGTCATGTTGAGAGCCGTTGGTTAAATTTGGGCTCAGTTTGTGAGAGAATTGTTGAGCAATATGATGTTCTAAAGGAATATTTCATTGTTAAAGTACCTAAAGAGTCGAAATCTCCTCTTTCTGATAGACATCTTCGGATTATAAAACATTTGAAAGACCCTAAGACTCTGGCATATCTGCATTTTGTTTCATTTTTTTTTTTTTGTAAAACTTTTGAACCTTATTTACTTCTAATGCAAAAAGTCGATCCTTTAGTACATGTGATGTACAGTAAGTTAAATTAAATTGTCGCAGTATTATGTTAAAATTTTTAAACCCAGAAGAAATCTGTGAAAAAAATGGAGTAATGTTGCTACAAATTAATGTTGATTCAGGAAAAAATTGGTTAAATTTAAACAAAATTGAAGTAGGTCATGGTGCAAAAGCAATGCTGGAAGAACTTACTGATAAAACATTTCTACAAAGTATTAGAAGCTGCTACATAGCAACTTCAAAGCATTTGCTTAAAAAACTTCCTATAACAAATCGTTTACTCAAATATCTCCAGTGTTTGTCTCCTTATAATAGAAGAAAGGAAGAGTCTAGGAGTTCATGTAGCAGATTAATTCAACATATTCCTCATGTGAATAAAACTTCTTCAGATTTTGATAAGATGAATGAAGAGTGGATTCTTTACATGTGTGAAGATGCGACTTTGCTTATGAATGATTATGATAATGACCAAAATATCTGTAAATATTGGAATGCGGTTTTCAATATAGAAGATGCTAGTGGTTAAATAAAATATCCTACTCTTTCTAGAGTGGTTAAAGCATGTCTGTCGTTATTGAATGTAAATTCCCAACCAGAAAGAGGGTTTTCAACTAACAATTCTGTTGTGACAAAGGAGAGAGCTTCTTTATCGGAATTAACCGTTCAAAGTTTACGGATTTGTCATGATGTTATTCCAATGCATGGCAATTCTGTTTCCTCCATTCCATATACCAAAGAAATGATGCATTATATTCAGAAATCTCATGCAGAATATGCATCATATATGGAAAAATCAAAAGATAAAACACAATTAGAGAAGAAAAGAAAGGATGAGGAAGATGTAGAAGCTACTAGTGAAAAAAAATTTAAACAATCGCACCTATTAGAAAAAATTAATGAACTTGAGGAAGTAAAGAAAAATTTGCTTGATAATCAGTGTGTAGCTCAAAAAATTTTGGATGATGCAACTAAAAAAATAGCATGTGCTATCAGTGATGATAATGAGTGATGTGAAAGTTAGACAAATGGTGCTGTCTGCTGCTAATGCAGAGAGATTGTATCTGTGAATGATAAATTAAAAAAGTGCAGTATTAAATTATTGGAATTAAATGCTAATGCATACAGTTCAAAATGAACACTATTCAGTTATACATAAATTAACTGTTAATTTAAAGCATTTATCATGTAACTTATTAATTTTCAGAAAATGTTCAGTATAAAAAGTTTAAATTTCTATATTATTTTTCATATTGTTGTAGTAAAAATTAAAAAAACTCAGAATTTATTAAATAGTTTATTCCTTTCTAAAATGTGTTTTATGCATAAAACAGAAATTAGTATGTAAAAGTGTGAGAATCGAAAGCACTTAGTCACAACATCCGGCCACACCTTCCTCCCCTCCTCTTCGAGACCAAAAGAAAAGGTTGGCGGAATGATTACAGAGAGGGGTATGAAACAGAGTGTACATGTCTCTGGAACTTGCAACTTCTGTTTTGGGTGCCCTAAGCCATTAGGATCGTTATGATTTGGAGACATCAGTCTCATAATAATCTATTTGTTTAGGCTTCTTAAGCCATCTTATATAAGGGATATATTATTGGAGACCATTATTTACGAATAGTTAATTGTTTGGGCTACTTTAGTCAGCTTCATTAGTTAATTATGTGTGTAAGAGACGCCAGTCTCAAAAATTTATCTATCGGCTTCTCAAGCCATGTGATTGATTTCAAATGCTTGTTTTGTGTTGTGATGCTCTAAAAAAATAAATTAAAATTAGCATCTGTAATTTTCTTCTCAATTATTTCCCCCGAACCTATGCACTCTGATTTACCATTATCGGATTACCAATTCAAAATAGAACGTTGGGAACTTTACTAAAAGTAACATTGGTTTTCTTTAATTATTGAAATATGTCCTGAAAAATGTCCTGATATTTCTTGAAAATAGTGTCCTGAAAAAAATAATTCTGTACTCCGACCCCTGTTGTTATGTTTTTTTTTGTTTTGTTGAATTTAACTCATTTAAAACATTGTTGTACATTACATTCTTTTGAGAATTTAGTATCATATTCTACGTGGTATTAGAAAAATTGTTAAAATCAGAATTTCCCATATACTATTTTATGACCAAGAATCTGATGTATAATTTTGTTTTCATTTTAAGAATACTATGATTGGTGTTTATTAGGTGTAACTATTTAATTTTTTTAACTTGTTTGCTTATTGATAATTTATGTTGTGTTTATGGTAATAAGTTACTTAAATGTTTGCAAATTTTACATTTTGTATAACATTAATGTATAATTGTAAAACGTTAATTATAATGCCATAGTTACTTACATACTAATCGCACAAATAGTTTCTAAAAGTAGATTGTGAAGATCATTCATAACTTGATCAGTTATTGCAGCTGTTTTAAAACTATGATAATTCACATTTTTAATATTTTAACTCAAGATTATTGGTGAATATTATGATAAAAATTTTCATTTTCTACAAGTATAATTTTTTATTTAAGTAATTTTTTTAAAGTCTTTATGAATATTTTATATTGTTTACATTTACCTTAAAAGGGAAGGTAGTTGTTTAATTGGTTATTCATATATATCATCCCACAAGTTTTGATTTATATAGTTATTTCTTTTTGAGAGTAATATAGGGTACACATTACTTTTCTCTCTAAAGGTAAGAAAATTGATCTCCATAATTTAGATTAGAATTATGCATTGATGTTTCTTCTGATGACAAAATCATTAAATTTCCATTCTTTAAAGATAACAAAGGGTTTATTAAAGATGTGTTAAATAATATTGAAGATCAGTAACAATTAGAAAATGTTGAAGTTTACTTGTGGTTAGAAAGAGAAAATGAGCATTAAGCGGAGGAAAGAGCATTCAAACTTAAAAGGCTTAGGCTGCAAATATCAAACTCTATTACATCTGTACATCCCAGCCACATTGATCCTTCTTCTATGTGGATTGATTTAAAAACTGTCCTGTCTATATTAATCCCTGATACAGATGATATGACTTTATTTTCTACAATGTTTGAAAGACAGATGAAACTTTTAAATATATCTACTGATTATTGGGTATCACATTTAGTTGGTGTACTTCCAAGTGATATAGGTTAAACTAATAGCGAGAAAGCCTGAAAAAATGGTAAAAAATTGCAGCCATATTCATATTATATTGTTGCAAAGATTTAAGCTAACAGCAGACCGGTTCTGAACTCTTTTAAGTCGACATCAGAAACGTGAACATTCCACTTGGAAAGATTTCTTTTTTGAGCTCAGAACATACTTTGAAGGTTAGCTTAATTAATTAGAAATTATTTTATTTGATAAATTAAAAAAACTTATTCTTACTGATCAAATGAAAAAAAAATGTCCTCCAGAATATAAGAATCACTATTTTGTGAGTTGGGAAAAACTCAATGATCCTGTCTTGTTAGCTAATAAGTTCTACTTGTATGAAAATATAAAATCCCCTTCAAAAAGTGAAAAAATCTCAAGAATTATATAAATCTAAATTTTCTAAAACTACATGCACTTAAAAATTAAAGAATACACCAATTCCATAAATTTGAAAAGATTGATGTTTTCAGTACCTACAAAAATACCATTTCCAACACAAACTATATACCATCACAAAATATTGAGAAATCTGTTTATTATTATGAATATGGTTATCCAGGATTAATAAAAGTAAAATGTCCAAAGTGCTCTTTCAAGAAAAACAGTGCAAATGTCAATGCTATACAGATGTTTACTTGTATCACCTCTCCAATAGCTTTACTTGACATTGAAGTTTATGAAGCTACAGGGACAGTTTGTGCTGACACAGGAGCCAACCAATCAGTTGGTCTAGAATTGATGTCTAACTTTTCAAAGAACTGAGGACAAAAATTTATAGAAGTTGATCTTACTGTGTGTCTGGCTGATGGTTAACAATCCATATTAACTGTTAAAAAAACTACAGTGCCAATAACTGTTCATGGACAAACTTTCCAAATAGATATGATTTTTCTGCCACATTCAAAAGCTAATTGTATTTTCTTAGGTGTTGACTTTTTGAGAAAATCAGGAATTGTGATGGACATGAAACACAATTGCTGGTATTTTGGTGATAAACCAGGCAATAAAATACATTTTGCAAAAGATTTATCCCTACCAAGAAATAGCATTCCTATTGAAGTCCATAATAGCCCTTGTCATATGAATTCAATTACAAATGATGTTCTGGTACAAAGCAATTCTACTGCTATACTCAAAGCTAATAATCTTTGTTTGCAAAAAGAAGAAGAGCAATTTCTTGATACAGAAAACAAAAATCATTTAATCGCTCTAATTAATGAAAATGAAGCTATTTTCTGGCTAGGGTGGGAACTGACTCCTTGTGTAAAACACTATATCAATACAGGCAGTTGCTTCTGCTCCTTATAGACTTTCTCCTAAAAGCAAAGATATTTTAAGAAAGTAAATTCATACACTTTTATGTTGTTATAGAAGAATGTGAATATGTATCACCGGTAGTTTTAGTCCCTAAGCCTAATGGAGCCATTAGATTATGTATAGATAATTGTAAGCTGAATGTGATAACTGTACTTGATAAGTATCCACTGTCTCTTATGGATGCTCTTTTGCACGGTGCGAACTCCCCAACTTTTATGTCTACTCTTGATCTAAAGACTGGATATCATCAAATTGGGGTTAATCCTGAGGATGAAGACAAAACTGCATTTGTGTTTGCTCGTTTGGTATATTTAGGTACAAAAGAATGCCATTTGGTTTAAGAAATGCTCCAGCTACCTTTCAACATCTCATGTATTAGTACCGCAATGGATTACCATCAGTGAATATTGAATATTCTAGTTTATTTGGATGAAATTTTTGTTTTGTCTGAAACTTTAGAACATCATGTTCAAGTTTTAAAAATGGTGTTTGATAGACTTCGAAAAATGTCTAGTAACCCCACCAGTAGTGAAACAAGTTGATCCTACAAAGTTTTTTATCATTCGAACGGATGCAAATAGTTATGCTTTATGCACAGTTCTTCTACAAGGTGAAAGTCCTGTCGAGGAACAACCAATAGAATATACCCGTCGACTTTTAAGCTCTGCTGAAAAAAACTACTTTACAACAGAACAAAAAGCCTTAGCAGTCATATGGGTCTTAAACAAATTTCGAGGTTATACTGAAGGCTTAGATATTACAGTTCCATCCAACCTTTAAAGTAATTAATGACTTTAACATCACTCACTAGAAGGTTAGTCAGATGGGAACTTCAGATTCAATCATATAATTTAAAGATAGATTATTTTCTAGGAAAATGTAACTTTGTGACTTACATGCTCTCCAGATCTGCAGAAAGCAAGGACCCGAAAAGATGAAAAAACTTGTGATTTAAGAACTATTGTTATTCATCTCTCATCCAGAACAGCTCATAAACTCAGAACACAACAATTGAAAGATCTTGAGTTAAAGAAGATCATCTATTGTTTGGAAGATATTAACAAAACTGTTGATTTAGCGAATTAGGCGGAGAGAGGGTACCTCTTGAATCAGGGTGTTTTGTATCGTTATTCACCGCACTCTGAAGCTTAAGAAATGCAATTAGTTATCCCTTCTCATGAAAGAGAACAAGTCCTTAAACTTCACCATGATGCTCCCACAGCAGCTCATTACGGTGCTGATGGTACTTTTTTTTAAATATCATCTCGATATTACTGGATTATATTGTGAAAATATATTTCAGATTATGTCAAAAGTTGTGCAGAATGCATCAGATACAAAGCAAGAAAACAAAAACCTTCTTGTTTATTTCAAACCCTCTGTACCTGCTCAACGTTTCTAAAGCATCGCCATTGATCCTTTTGGACCCTTACCAGAAACGAGTGAGAGCATGAAGTGGATGTTTATTGTTGAAGACTGTACAACAAAATGGGTTGAATTATTTCTGTTAAAGCAAGCTACTGCTGAAGAATGTCCTGTAATATTGCTAAATGAAGTCTTTTTAAGGTATGGAATACTACATCGCCTAATAAGTGACAATAGGATACAATTTGTCAGTACAATAATGCAGTAGTTATATTTTGTTTTGAACATCAATCAAAGTCTCATACATGTTTGACATCCATAGGCCAATCCTGTGGAATGCAAAAACAGAGGTTTGAAGCCCTGTTTGGCAATGATAGTAGTAACAACCATACATTGTGGACTGAACAATTACTAGCTATTAGCTTCACAATGAAGATTGTAAAATACCAAACTACTGGTTGTAAGGCAATTTATCTAAACTTTGCCAGAGAATTATGAACTTTAGAGGATATAAGTTTTGATCTGCATACTGTTATCCATAATGATAATTTTGAGTCAGAGTTCACTCCTTATTTAAAGCGTTTTCAAAAATATATGTCACAAATTAAAGTTATTAGTTTGTTGATGTAATTATTATTAAGTATGAAATAAAGTAATAATAATTTTAATTATTAAAATATTAGGTCTTTCAAACTAAAAAGTTCAGGTACCTTCCTTACATAACCTAATAGAGATTAATTTTGTAATAGTAAATAATTCTAATAATTACAAAAAAAAAAAAAAAAAAAAAAAAAAAAAATCAAAAACTGCCTTATGTTCCAAAGACTTAATTAAAAGTATATTTAAAATAATTTGCAGTGTGTTGCAAAAATTTTTTAAATACATTTTAAAATCAGTTATTATTCTAACATTATTGTTGCCTTTTAGGTATTTTTCTAAATATATATTTTTATATCAGAATGGTGAAATTATATATTTTTACTTAGCTATTTTAATTTCTTGATTTCTTCAAGCAATTCTGACTTCAATAAATTTATAATTCTGAAAAATTATATTTTTTGTAATATTAAGTAATAGAGTTTGATTATTAAAAATAATTCTGTGAAATATGCTTTTAATGCCTGAATCAAATAAAAATTTTTGTTAATTAAAATAAATTAATTACTATAAAATTGTATGATTATTAAAGAAATCTTATCTTTTATTTGAATAAAATGTTAATTTAAAAAATAAGGAAGTTATAAAATTTATAGTTTAAATAAAAACATTAAACTGTAAATTTTATAACTTCTTTTTTTTTTATAAAATTGTTATAATTTTTAGTTGTTCAAGTATGTTTTCTTTTTCTGTAAATTGTTTTTAATTAGCTATACAAAATTTATTATTTTTACTGCATTATGCAGCAAAAATTTATCAATATCATTTGCATAGTGTATTTATTCACTATGTGACAATGAAAACGAAATAACTAGAACACTTGCATAGAAAGTGATGATAGTCAGTAAAATGAGAGGCAGAATGACTAGTAATAAATAATATAATATAGTTTATTACAATATGATATACTTTTCAATGGAGATAACATGCAGTTTGCTGAGTAATTTGTTGGCAATACATTTGGCTATATATAGACTCAAGGAGTGTTTGAATTGTCACCTTTAAGAGGTTGCAATTGATTCTCCGTCAATCATTTGTCACAATCTTCCGAACACAAAGATATAAACCATGCAAATGATTTTTAGTAATTTCCTAACATTTTTTATTAGTGAGAGAATCAGAAGCATTTGGATACTTGTAAGAGCATAATGAGTGGGTTATCATGATTTATTGGGGATCTTCAGTCATAAACGATGGTGTCACTGACCATGATACCAGGTGGACATACTATATGGTTGGACTTTGTCACAGTGGCTTTAGACTTGTCATGAGATCACCATTGGACTTACATCAGGTTTATTATATTAAAAAAATGATTATTCTTAAAACAATGTTATGCTTTCCATAATCCATATTTTACAATATCAATAAAATTACAAAGTTTTTATGCTTTTGAATCAGTGGCAAGTTTCTAAAGGGATACAATAAATATAAAGCATTAGTTGATGTATAATCGTTCTGCTTGTTATTAGAGCAACAAGTGTATCCCCACAACAGTCTTAAAATATTGATGGAAATAATTTATGGAATCATTAGTCAAGGCTCTGCTATACTTATCAGCCTGATGTGCTTTGAGTTTAGGCTTCCTGTCATATTCATTGTTGAATGTTTCTTCTGGGATAATAAAACAATATGAAAGTAAATTATTCTGGCCTATAGAGTGATACAACTATTGTTGATGCAGAAAATTTTTTCCCTTATATCTCACATTTTGCTTCATTTATATAACATGATGCAACGCAATTTACATATTTTTTTCCTTATTATGTGTTTAGTGTTGTATTATGCAGAAAAGTGAATATGTGCAGTATTATTCAATGTTTAATTACCATATATTTAAAAATAGCTCTTATTTTTTGTGAAATTTATTAGCATATTTTATTATTGATGAAACTAAAATTGCTTATTATTGTATTATATTACTTTTAATTATATTTACAATATTTTTAAATTTATAGGTATACACATGTAGAAGCTGAATGTCCATTTATAACATTTGATGATCTTTTAGATAGATTAGAAAATCTTATTTGTGATGTTATAGACAGAATTTTAAAGTCTCCCGTTGCTCATTTAATATATGAATTCAATCCAGTGAGTATAAATTCCATGAATTTGAGTAACTTGATTCATAGTACCAGCTCTTTCAATTTTGTCTTACTTAAATAGTAATTCTAACTAAACTAAAAGATAATCAATAGTCCTTATGCTATCAATTGAAATAGGTATACAAAAATGTTTTATTTTTATGTAAATAGTGTTATAAAGCATTACTTGCTTTATAACAGCAAGACAAAAATTTCTCTACCAATGAAAAATGAAATGTTGCCATACATTTTTTCATTATGGAAGGAAATAGTTTTGTTTCCAAGTTCTAAGGTTAATTTTTCTTTCGTGTCATTTTATTTTTTCTCTGCATAACCTGACATAGTCAGTTAAAGCCTAAAAGTCATCGATTGTGATTTTACTGTCTAGAAAAGACAGAAAAATGTTAGGGAATAGAAATCAGAGAAATTAAGATACTTTTAGTAAATGTTTTACAAAGTGACATAAAATATACAATATAAATTCATAAGTTTTATTTAAACATTGATATTTTTAAAACAGTTTAGAAGAAAGCTGTATTATGCTCCCATAATAAATCCAACGTTATTTTTTTCCCTTCATACAATTACATTTTTTATTGCATAAATTTATTGTTAGGTGAATTATATATAAATTTAGAGATGTTTTCCATTGAATTTCATGTATCATTTATCAAGTAATATTAATTTGCTTTTATATTGATGAGTCACAAAAAATTTCCATGCATGTTTATAACATAAATTTATTTACATATATTTATTACACATTCCGTTTTATTGTTTTTTTTTATATTTAACTTCTACTACAGCTTGTTTAAACTTATGAGCATTTAATTTAGGATTTCAAACCTCCTACAAAACCTTTTCGAAGAATGAACTATGCAGATGCTATAACATATCTAAAGGAGAATGACATCACTAAAGAAGATGGATCTTTCTATGAATTTGGTGAAGATATTCCTGAGATGCCTGAAAGAAAAATGACTGATAAAATTAACGAGGTAAATTATGGATACATATGTGCATAAATAATCTATTTAATTTCATGTATTAAGCCAGTGTGATTTCTGCTTTGTAATGCAATAAAATATTTTTATTATTTTAGCCAATTATGCATTGTCGATTCCCTGCTGAAATAAAATCATTTTACATGAGCAAGTGCCCTGAGGATCCTAGACTTACTGAATCGGTAATTCCTTTATTTATGTGCAAATTGTTCTATTTTATCAACAAATTAAAATAATTTCATTCACCTTCATTTTTAATTAGATTTGTTTGTTAAATATTTTTTAGTAAATTAATTTTAAATCTATTACTTACATTATTTTTATGTTAAAACTCAACTTTAAATGGTTTCCTTTAAAATAAAAGAAAATGCTCTTTTAATTAATTAAAAATTTGTTTTCTAAATTTGAAGTTTTGAGTTTTTGTTTTCTATAAAAATCTTATAAATAAAACACATTCAACAGTCTTTCATAAATGTATAAAATTTATTAAATTCTATGTTTTGTTATTTTTGAATTTCTGCAGGTATCTCATTTGTTCTAGTTTTCTTAAAAGGACATATTTGAATATATCTTTACAATAATGTAAATTTTTCTATTTATTTTAAATAACAGTCTAGGGGTCATTTTATTCTAGTTGTAGGATAACATATTTCAGAATAAAATGCACCTAGTTTGATCTCAGTCAGTGCTTAAAAGTGTAAATTTGGTGAAGTAATTTTGCATACATAGCAGTTGGAGTAGATACTTATGAATTTTCTGCCTTTCCTTATGGTAACCATGAATATGACCCACTGTCTTTGATTAGTTCTCCTGGAAGGCAATTTATGTAGTGAATATTAATGTACCTCACAACCACCTTATAATCCACTAATTTGTCTGCTACACAAGATCAAAGTTTCAACCTAATATAAAATATACTAATAGTATTATGATACTGCATTTTTAATATTTTTATATTTTAGGTTGATGTATTAATGCCTGGAGTTGGAGAAATTATTGGTGGTTCTATGAGGATATGGAAGTATGATGAAATGATGGAAGGTTATAAAAAGGCTGGCATTGATCCAAAAAATTATTACTGGTATACTGACCAGGTAAGATTAAACTTGACTCAGTACACGTGAAAAAAAAAATGCAGAGTTAAAAATACGCAATAAATTTTACTGGGCTAAACTTTATCAGACTAGATTTTGGTCATATTTTTCATATAATTTCTATAGGAAATATTTGATAATGTGGAAAAATTCTGCAGTCTTTATGCCGATTTACCACTGTAATAAGGAATGAACTTGAATGAATTAATCTGAATATACTTGCTTTACTGTTTGCTTTGCATAATTATCACTTCTACTGGAGCATTTTTATTTCAATGTAATATGAAGACTATAAAGAATAATAAAGTTTTTTATTTATTTCAAGGAAAATGCTATTTAGATTTTAAGAATTTTGAAGTATATGAACTAAATAATAATTAGATTCAATGGTTTTTGATGTTTAATCCAGGAAATGTTGTCCTTGAAACATACCTATGGTCATCATCTGAGATAGAATGTCAATGTCTTCTGTAAAGGAGGATAGCTTAAGAGAAACTCTTTGTTAAGAACTCTTTGGCTTTAATGTGTACACATGTGTTATCATGCAAGTTAATTATATAAAAAAAACAATGCATAATTATTTCAAGCTTGGGTATGTAAGTCATTATTATGTGAGATAACTTATATACTTAATACCATCATCAAATTTTGTAAAGCATTTTTTCCTAAAATGTAATTTGAGATAACCTATGATTAATATTGAAAAATAAATCTCTATCTATAACATTCAAAGAAAACAGTCTTGGTATAACTCACAATCACCTTTTCCAAATAACTTAAGAAGTATTGTAACCTATGCAATGTACACTAATATCTCTTGATTGCTTTATTGAAGCATGTACAAAAATCAAATGCAACTTCAATTGTCAAGACTAGTTTTCTCGTTAAGATGCCTAATTTAAAATTTTATCAAAGGTTTTTGACAGCAAATTATATCATACTCATCAAATTCACATTTAATTCCAATGTTTTTCAAAACTCAAACATAATTTTAAAGAAATAATTTTTGTGTTATTGAAGGAATAGAATTGCAAAAAAGTAATTTAAAATCAATTCATGAGAAGGATTCTTGTATTATTTTCTAAAAGAGGCTTTAATGTGTTAGTAATGATATTTGATGATAAAATGTACATTGAAATCTAAAAAAGTAGCTACTTTTTGCGTAATTAACACATTAAAAAAATGTTTATACAGAAGTGTTTTGAAGTATTATTTTTTTTTAAACCTACTTATATTATTTTCGTAAAATGTATATTAATTAAACACTTATGACAAATGTTGGAATAATAGACAAATATTCTGATGTAGCTTAGAACGGTTGCAAAATTGTAAAGATATTTGATGGGAAAGTTTAAAAGAACCTTTATAATACAGTTCAGAAAAGTACACATGAAAATTATCCTATGAGTATTTAAAAATTTAATATTTTTGCCCATTTATATGTGAATTATGAAGTAATTTTTTATAAATATTTACCTCAAAAAAAGTTAATTTCAATATAATAATTTTAATAAATTTTTAATTTATTAAATATGCTTGCTAAGTTGAATTAATTTTATTATTTTCTTTATATAAGCTTGAAATCGTTTTAAGAAAGTAATTGCATTTGTTTTGTATGTATTTAAGTTTTTTCTTCTCAATTTCAATTCAAATTGTTTACTTTGACTGATTTATTTTGCAGCTTGCCTTTTATAAATGTTTAAGCTGTATATCAGCACACTGTACACATGCTGCTGATATA
>JAPDSC010061142.1:0-31048 GCA_026290005.1 Latrodectus geometricus
TTTTTTTTTTAAATTTTTTATTATTATTATTATTATTATGAAATACATTGTTTTTCAACTTTACAAATTAATTCTCTCTCTCATAGTATTTTTATTTTAATTTAAACCTCAGTTATTTCTTCTTTGGATTTGTTGCATGATTTCAATCTTATAACTTCTTTGGTCTTAAAGTGTTTATGAATATTTTTATTGTATTTTCTCGATATCGTTTTTATATTAACTGACAGTGCTTATAAAATATATATCCTTCAAGTCTATGCTTTCTTAGATAATTTCTTTCATAAATCTGATTCTGCCTTCTTGCAATTCCTAAAATATTATTTAAAAAATCACAGTTTTTATATCATATTTTCCTTTTGGTATTTTTTTTTTTTCACTTTGAAGATTTTTCACATACTAATTCAGTTATCAGATTAAATCTCTTGAGCACCTCGCGATTTTCACAGGCAACTCAAATGTAGCAACATTTTCTCATTTGGCTAACTGTTTAAGCAGTATAATAAATTACAGTATTAGACGTTTAATCTGCTTTTTGACAACAGATGGCGTTAATCATCTTCTAAATTGCGGCATTTTAAGATGTACTTCGTATTTACTTCTCTAGCTTCACTATGTTAGCTGCCTTTTTTTAATCAAAAATGACTGCTAGAAACGTGCAGTGATTGGATAGATTTCTGATGATTTATCATATTCTGAAAGTGATTCTATTTATGATATTAATACAAACGTTTCGGACTGGCACTTAGGTAGCTATGAATCTGATCATGATTCAATAAACTTGCAAAGCATTAGGCCTTATCGTGGTTATTTTCTGGGGAAAAAATACATATTTCAATTCTCAAATGTATATAGATTTGAAATATGTAAAAAAAAAAATTTTTTTTAAGTGATTACGGTTCACAAATTGAGTAGTGAGAGGGTTAACATTTAAGAAATAAGATAACTCAAACAATTCTGTTTTGTTTGAAAATTAATTTTGATCGAAGCAAACTTTTAGTTTTTTAATTATTATCTATATTCTGAGAAAAAGAAGAGCTTGTTTATAAATCCAAAATTAAATAGATTATAAAAAAATGTATTATAAAGGAAGTGTATAAAAGTTTTCATGAAATAAAAACTACAATGGCTAAGTCTGAAAACTATTTATTTCAGCATTTTCAATAACAAAACACAACACCAGAATAGTTATAAAATCATACAATAGGACAAAACATTAAATTAATATATTTATATTTTGTCATACTGTTTTACATTAGTTATGTTTTGTCATACAGTACCTCATTTCATGACAACTGGAATTCGACTCCCTGTTTGTTGTTTCTGTTGCCACAATAAATTTGATAAAATAATTATATTACAAATGACATATTTTTCTGTGATACAACTTATTTTGTTTTGGTATATATAATCTTCTCCATAATCAATATAAATATGGATTACATAAAAGCAATCCTAATCTAGACAATTGGGAGACATAATTTAAAAAAAATATAGCTCCATTCTTACATTTATTATCTACTTTTTATAATTGTAGTTACTGTTGTCAACATTTTTATTATTAATGTATTACTTTCAGATGCCTATTTTTTCGATTAGAAACTTCTAAGCAAACCAATTTATACATAGCTTAAAGTAATCAAAATTAAAACTACTGGCTTTTTCTCTGCATCTCAATGGCGAAGGAATACATCCAGTATTGAACAAAATATGTCAATTTTTGGTAAAATCTAAGAAAGTAGCAAACATAAAAATCAAGCTAAAATTTTACTTTCCGCCAAATATTCCTTTCTCCTAGTTATTATCTTTCTTGTTTTAATACAGTTTATTAACTTATTATTACAGTTCATTACAGTTTATTAACTTATTATTCCATAATTATTAACTCATTAATCAAAATATTAAATTAACAGAGTTTACTGCTTATTTATTCTTTACAGAATTTATTTTAAATTTAAGGAACTTCTCTAATTAATACATTTTAATAAAAATATTTTCATAAGGCTTCAAATGTAAGCGAACTTTGCAAAACTAAATTAACAAAATTTTGCTGTTATTCTGTGACAAAACATATTATATTTAAAAACTCTTTCAAGAAAAAGGAAAGTTTATTTACTCTTTCCTTTTCCTAGAATAACTTTAATAAGTTTCAGAAATAGTATGAAGCCCAAAATATTATAAGATTAAAACTCCTTTTTTTAATACTTTACTTTCGAAGATTAAACGATTGATATAATGTGATTTATCACCTGCAATTATTGTAATTTTTCTGATAGTAATTTTAAAAAGAATAATTTATTTATTTTAATGATTTAAAGGGAATATTTTTATTAACTTCTTAATAGCCACAACAACTGAAATATCTTGGCAATATATTTTAGATACCAAATACAACCATTTAAGCATTTTGTCCAATGGTGACTATGTTCTCGAATTTAATTAGCTTCAGAAATACTTGCTATTAATTCTCAAATATTCTTCTGCTTTTTTCCATTGATTAAATCTGCTATATGCAACCTAACATATCTAGATTTTGAACCATTACCAAGAGACCAGATCAATATCTGAGCTGGGACTCTCCTTTTTCTATTATATCATTACAAAAATACAAGTGAGCTCATAAATATTCACTATATGTTAGCCTTCTTCATACTTCTTCATACTCTGATTTGATTAAAGAAAACTAATTTCCCTGTTATTTTAATATCAGAAGCTCCAAACCATGAGTTGCACAATAAATTATATACTCTCTCAGATGTACTACCCAAAACAAAAATTACTTGATTTTAGTATTCAGGTTGTGAAACTAAAATTTTTCCATCTATATCGTCATTTCATATTCAACTCAATTAAAAAGTGAGCAAGCAGGTTTCATTTTTCAAATCTGTTGCCAAATTATAATTTTGAAATAAAGCACGTTGAAATTTACTAAGCAAAAGAAAATTTATTTTAAATAATTTAATATATTTATTAAATAATTATTAGATTATGGAACTTTCTACATTTTTCTCTTCCTCTATATCGTATTTTAGCATATCCCTACTTTTATTTTCATTCAATTCTTTTCCTTGTTCTCCATCATAATCATGTATTCATTTTAAGGTAACAGTAGACATTTTCATAGCTGGGAACAAATATGTTGTAAAATAAAACCCATTTTTTAAACAATTCCTACTATAATTTATCAAAATATCGTGAAGATATATTCCATTTATTAAATTACTTAACGATTTATCACCATATTCAGAAACGAATTCCTATGAATTCATATTTTTGCAATATTTCATTTCCTATTTAAATATATCCTCTAATATTTTATTATTACTTTCTGTAAAACTTTAAAATGATATATTTTACTATACAGGCTATTTTATATAAAATAATCAAATTGAATTATTTATTATTTCCTTTTACAGAATTTTAATTAATAGTATATAATACATCACATTACTTTCAAATTCATAAAATATATAAAGTTTTTAAAGGTAAATTTCATTCAATTTAAAATTTTAAATTAATATAATCAAATACAATTTCTATATTTCTCCACTCCCTTATATTTTTATGAGTTGAAATGAGGCTGGTAATATTTTATTCAATATCTATTATATTATTTGCAGAAATGTAATTCCTACTTTGAAACATTATTTTTGTTAATATTTTTAAATAAATTTCAATTGGAGTTACATTTACAAGATAATAATATGATAATTTTTTTTTACAAACTATGTTATTATTTTAAATTATTTAAACATTTTTGTTTGTGCTTTGTATGAAAACTACAATGAATTTATTTAGTATTCAGATTAGAGATAAAATTATACATTTTGATGTTTATTCTAGATATATTTTAGCAATTTTTTTTCCATTTATTCCCCGAATGATATACAAATGTATTTTTATTAGCTCGTATAATTATTTAAATTATGATTGCATAATTAAATAGTCTTCCATTCGTAAAATTTAAATATTATGAAATTGTCATCACCTCTAAAAAATAAATTGTCTTATGACGTCATTTATAATAAACTGTGGTATTTCAAAAGAAAACTCCAGTCTGTGAAATATTTTGAAATACTTTTTCTACTTTGAATTTTTC
Organism: Latrodectus geometricus; assembly: GCA_026290005.1. NCBI lineage: Eukaryota > Metazoa > Arthropoda > Arachnida > Araneae > Theridiidae > Latrodectus > Latrodectus geometricus. The sequence continues at coordinate 4,097 of JAPDSC010061142.1, forward strand.
ATTTGCGTGAATGGTTGCTTTTGATAAACATTGGCTTTTATACGTTCTGTGGAAGTCAAGATTTGATGAACTCAAATGTATATTTTGCGTGTACTTATCATCATTTTTTTATTACATAGATTAAAAAATGATGAAAAATTATAAAGAAATAATAAGGAAATTTTCTTTTTTCCCCTAGAAGGGTAATAATTTCCTAAAGAAAGTATTGATTCTATTTTCTGAAAACTAATGCATATAATTAAAGTACCCGAATTGGCAATGATGACTTGGCAAATGATTGAAAATTTAAAAAAATTTGTAAAAAAAAAAAAAAAAAAAAAAAAAAAAAAATTGAGCAATTTATAAAATTGTTTCTCATTTCAACTGAGTCATTAAAAAAAAATAATTTGATATTTCATGACATTCATAACACCCTTACTGAATTTTGCGATAATAATAATCACAAATCACATTATTTATTTAATAAATCAGAACTAAGAAAGTGTTATTGTTTATCGAACATCAGATTCAAGTAGACATAGAAATTTAATCAAATTTATAATTAAAAAGAAAAATTTACTTTAATTGATTCCAAATCTAACTCCTTAATATTTATTTCAAAATTGATATTTTTGAGAAAAATTCAGTTAAATTACTTTAATAATAAAAAAAGGAGAAGTATTATCTGATAACACTACTTTCTTGTTTTGGTAAACATTAAGATTTTGTTATCAGATGTTTTTTGTGTTAAAAACCTTTCTAATTGAACTATCAAATCGTGAAAATTATTAGATTGATATTAAGGAAAACCATGTAAAAAAACTTGCAATAATAATATTAAGATAAGTAATAAAAATTTGAATTTTCTGATTAAAAATTAAAAATTTGAATTTTTTTAAATTTCACGAATGTTTGGTATATTTTCTCTAAGGAATAAAACGCATCTGAATGTGATTAATATGATTATATATAACGAAAAGTATATCAAATATCATCTTTTATTAAAAAAGTAAATAAAAAAACCAAATAAACTGAGATCATTACACTCAGCAAAATAATACTTTTTGACCTTCAAATACCTACATCTTCAGGGTCAAACTAACGAATAGTTAAAGGGTTTCTACACTAATTTTTATAATGTTACTGGGTTACTTTATCTTATTACTTTCTCTTTTACAAAAAAAAGTGGATATTTTTTTCTCCCTACAGCGATCTTTTTCCATTAAATTTATTGGAGAATTCACCAATAAAGACTATGAATGGAAAAAGCTTCAAAAATTGCAATTTGCGTGATTTTCCCTTTTAAAAAAATAAAATTATAGATTTTATTCTTTACGAAAGCTAATTTAAATATTCACTTAATCTACAAGAATATTATACATCAAATATGATACTGTGAAGAAGAATTTCTTCACTATGAAAAATATCACATCAAGAAAGAAAGAAATTTTTGTTATTAAATGTCTATTCAATAAAACTTCTCCTTCAAATATTTGAATATAAACACAAATATGTGATTATATAAATATATGTGCTCTTAAATTTAATTTAGTTGCCTGATTTATTCATTTAAACCTTTATACCTCTTATTTATTTACTCTTTCCTCTTTTTTATTTTAAATATTTTATAATGAAATTTTTTGTTACATTTTTTCTTAAAATTAACGAATAAATGACAAATGCAAAGCATATATATTTGGTTATAGTAGTTTTCTTTCAGCTTATTGCAGGAAACAATAGAATTATTTATCTTTTCTATTAATTCTTTCTTTTAATTTATTTTCTATTTATCTTTTCTATTAATTCCAAAAATTTAATTTTTTATTTTATAATGTAATAGGAATTGCATTATATGAAATATGAATATGTAATATGAATTGTTAATTTTTTGAGTAATGTTTAAAAATAAATTTAAAACTAATAAAAGCTTAATGAATTACAAAGAAATACTTAAAAATATTTTAGCATATAAGTGTATATACCAGTTTCTCGTATCCTTTAAAATTCTAAATCTTAATTTATATTCAATTACGAAATATAAAATTATTCACAATCGCGATAAGTATAAAACAATTTATAAAATCATATTTTTTGTTTTATAAACACCATCCTTTTTTATTCAGGTATATCAAAATATTCCTCTTGGGGACTGAAGAAAAATTAAGACTTATTTTTAATTTGCAATATTTTAATTACAGCGATACATTTTTATGTGCTTAAAATATTCAGATACAAACACAAATGAAATAGAAAATTTGATCCAGGCTTAACCTAAATAATAATATGTTATAATTTCTCTTTACATTTCTTGTTCTCTCTACATTTTATATTTATGTTATATGTTATAAAACCCATGTTATATAAATAATAAAATTTTTAATCTGTTTGTCCGCCGAATTATAGCAATTCAAACAATAACACCACATTTTTACTGCCAAGAAGGTTTCAAATGGCGAAGACAGTGGAGATGATAAACATTGGTGAAGAGATACAAGATAATGATATCAATGAAAATTCCTCTATCCCCTGAACATCCCCGATTACACTTGTTATTAAGAAGCTTGGATTCATTAAGTTCTGTGTAGTTTACAGAAAACTAAATAAAATAACTCAAGAAAGGCAAGTACTCTTTTCCTAGAACATACGAGACATTGTACACTCTCGCTTGAAATATGTAGTCCTCCACATTGGACAGGAAAATTAATTATTGGAAAATTAAAACACATTCTGAAGACAGCATTTAAAACAGAATAAAGATTGTGGCAATTAAAAGTTATGCCATTTGGTGCAGACTCATGTGCAGACAGAAAGTAGTAGTGTAATATTAATCTTTCATTCTTCAACTGTGGCGGATATAGAACCCGGACATTTCACAATGAAGAGTGGTGTCCTACTACACGACTATAGTACAAATTTTCAAGCCACATTTTATTGAACCCTTAGATTGAAAACTTAAATAATATCTGAAAAGTAAAAGAGGCCAATTTAAAGTTTAACCAATCCAAATGCAATCTGTTTCGTCAAGAGTTAGCTATCTCGGAAAGACTGTTTCCTCCGATGGTATTGATGTTATACCAGTATATTTCCCAATACTTAACCCAGGGGAGTTGGGTTAAATCAGTTTTATAGAATCAGCCGGGTAGCAGTATTCGTAATTTAGAAGTAAAGACCAAGAAAAAAATACCCCAATACTTGACCTGCAACACAAAATTGTATCACTTCACTTGGAGGGTATTGTGGCAACAACGTATTTGACGTGTTTCAATCACCTTAAGAAAACCCGATGGGTCTTCAGTTAAGTAGAGATTCAAACTCAGCAACTTCCGATAGTGAGAACGATTATCTAACCATGCTCATGCTGTCCAATACTGGACTCCGAAACACGTGTATGAGATAAGGATTTTCCAGAAGTTCATTTTGTTGTGTAATTATCGTTTGATTTATTAAATTATCATTAAAACAATGTTTATTATTATAAATAACTGTTTTTAATGCTGAAAACATAAGATACAATAGCTGATTTCACAATAAACATGGCCAAGACATCTATATATTTGAGTCTGTAAGACTTATATATATAAATACCTTGGCAATATTGATATTTCAATGACTTGGAAACATTTTGGTAACTAAAATAGATTAACACTTTGGAAATTTTTAATCAGTTAAACCAATAGGAACCGAATTACCATAGGATTTCTGCAGAATGTTTGACATGGAGTGAAAAGAGGCAGCTAAGGTGTGATTTCGTCACCCAACCTAGGTTCAAAATACTTGATGATAGGTAAGTATTCCAAACCCATTGACCTTAATGTTTAGTACGAGGTTCACCTGCTACGTTATGTATGCATGTATGTATACTAACTGGAAACTTACACCGACTACTTAAAATTTCTAAATAGGTGCTTCAGTATACCAGATTTTCACGATTTGATTCTTCACTTTTTTGCAATTATATTTCAGTTTTTCCAAATTTAGAACTTTATACTTTCTTTAATCACATTATTTCTCTTGAGTAAGTGAGCATAAGTCATGCTACCAACAAAAATTTTCTTATTTTTCTTTATAAAGCATTGCATTTAAAATTATTCAATTGTAACAGCTCTTGACAAATTTCACAAAACATAATTTTGAAGTCTTTTGATGTTTCTTATAAAATAAATAAATTTTCTAAAATTATATTTTGTAGATTGAATAAAATATACTCTAGTTTCATATAAATTCTATTCTTATCCATACATATCAGGAAATTTAATAATACATTTGAAGCGCTAACTCCTTTGCCCTTTTTTCGAATTTCATTTTGAAAAAAATGCACCAAAACAATTTATTTTCAAAACAGCTAAAACACGTACGATATTTAGATATAAAAGTGCAATAATATATTCTATTTGTAAAAGTCAAGAATTTGGTTTCGAGATAGTTTTTATAAAGGACTTATATGTTTATAAAATTAACTAAATTCTTTTGTGTTCCTTTATTTCCTATTGCTTTACAATTAATTTTTCAAGAGTGGATATATTTTTTCACACTAAATGTCCATAGAACATAAAATGTTTTAGATGTAACATTTAAATGAATTAAATTTGGTTTTCAGAGATTTATTACAAATATATTATTAAGATAAGATATTATAAGATTGACTTATTTTAATTGCACATATATATTAATAATATGGATTTCCAAATATATATGTGATTTCACCCAAAAAAATCACTAAATACATAGCAAGGTCACATTAATGTAACCATTTATCAAAACCTAGAATAACCACCTTTCACAGAGCGGACTGGCGCGTGATTTATAGGAAGAGAATCAGTTATGTTGCTGATTATTATTAATTAAGGGTTCATGGATGTTCATGAACACATGAACCCTTAATTAAGGATCACAATTAAGGGTTCATGGGATGTTCAACTATGCCGACTCTAGTGCCGTGGCCAGCTGCGCAAGATTACACGGGTGAGGATCTATGCCGCGAACAACCCGATCAAGATGGTTCCACAGGTTCTCGATTGCGCTTAAGTCAGGAGAGTTTGCTGGCCAGGAAAAACGGTTAATTCATCCTGGTGTTCTTTGTATAACACAAGTACACTACCAGCTGCATGACACTTCTCAATGTCCTGCTGGCAGACGCCATCATCCTAAGGAATAACAATTTGCATAGTCCGCAAGGTCAGATGCGCACTTGTATTGATCCATTGTGACTTCTACTATGATAATTGAGCCCGGAGAATATTAGGAAAACATTCCCCAGACCATAATGCTCGCGGCTACAGCCTGGACCGTTCCGACATTAATTACACACTGCTATGTTTCAGATTTTTCACGTCGTATACGCCAACGTCTATCTGTCCGATGGAGCATAAAACGTGATTCATCGTAAAACGCTATTTTTAGCCATTCAATGGACATCTAGTTGCAATACTCGCATGCAAATTCCAACCTTTGTCGCCGATGAACAACAGTCAGGTGCATAAAACATTGGAGACCCAGGCATTGGAGACCCAGGCGCAGCACCATTCACTGAACAGTAATTTATAAAACACTCTCGGTATCTGGGCGGTCAATTGCTCAATGGTAGAACGTTTAGTCACCCGAATGCTTCTCCGCAGTCATCATTCATCTTTGATATCTATGGATCGTGGTGCATAACATTTGCAGAGTCGCTGATTTTGGACAGTCCCATTTTGATATGCACGATATACTTTTACCACGGCAGCACGAGAACAATTCATAAACTTAGCTTTATCGGAAATGTTTTCCTTTTTGACCCGAAAACCAATGGTCATGCCCTTTTGGACAGCGAATACATCGCTCCGTTTATGTATTACGCCAACGATATTATGCGATGTTTTCCGAGGCCCTTACACACCCTTATATACGCTCAGCTGCATAGTGCTGCCTTCTGTGATTGGTTATTTAAAGTCGACGTCGAAAGAATATGATGGTCACATTATTGTGACTAGATTCTGTATATCAGTGTTCCATTAAATATAATTGCAAGCAAGAAAATATAGTGTAATTTTGGTGCAAATGTTAATGTAATCTACGTATTTGTTTTTTCCATTCCGATTTTGGTGATTTCTTTCAACTATCATAATTATCCCAAAAATTGTATGAAAATTAATTATATATATATTTGACTATAGTTCCTTAGTCGCAAATAAGAACCAACTCTTCTGTATGGCAAATCGCAACCTTAAAAAATAAAGCAACAGAGTTGTTTATAGGTCAATTACAATTTGATCACCCATATGGATCTAAGGATTGTGCCTCCAGTTAAAAATGAATTATAAAAATATTTGTCACAAGGAAATCGAAATTTAGATTTAAAAACTCTACGTTTTGCTTTTTTCCATGGGTAAAATATTAGAATTCTTTAATATTGGAAAAATATAAAATTTTTGAGATACACTTTTAAAAAAGGAATACTTTGAATTTTAATTATTACCAAGCAATGAAAGAATTTCTGAAATTAAGCAATTTTTTTTAATGATACGTACTGTTATAAAATATTTTTTGAGTGTTTTCATTTGAATTTTGATATTTTAAACAATATTTCAGTTTATTTATAAAGGAATTACAAAATCAATAATTCCTTAATAAATAACCGACAATTAATTCACACAACAGTTTTTACAAAAGTATTCTAACAATATCTAAATTATTGATACAGAGTTTAAATATTGTTAAAATATAGTTTGTTGGAATTTTGTGTGAATGAAGTGAATCAATTTTAGAAAATATTTACTTGATTTCTGAGTATCGCTCAAAATTTTGAATGTAATCCGATTTTATAGTAATTAAAATATCAGAAGTGTTTGGTATTTTGAAATAATTAAAGTTTAATACTAAACTATCCTTTTTGTTTTCAAAATGCAATGCCTTTGTTGGTGTTGTAAAAACTCAATAATCTTTTAATAATAAAAAAGTGGCTCCAATCAACTTTGCAAGTTTACACAAACTAGATTTAAAAGCCTCGCGAAAACTAAGAATAATAAGTAGAACTTCGGTCAATATAAATGCAATTTAGAAAGTTCAATACTGCGAAATTTAATAACTGCTTTTAGGATCAGATCCATCTCATCAATCTATCAATCCTAATGTGAATGATAACTAGTTGTCCTAAATTTTCATATACACAAGTAGTAAGGTTTTCTTCTTTTTTTTTTTTTTTTTTTTTTTTCTTTGAAAAAACAAAAGAGAGAAAATTCTTAATCTTTCGTCCCTGATCAGTGACTAGAATACAAGATACTCAAAAGGCCGCAGAGGCCTGGTTGGTCGCTCTCGTTATCAAAAGGTGGTGAGTTCGAATCCCGGCTTAGCCGAAGATCCGTCGTGTTCACTAAGGGCGACTGGGACACCTAAAATCCGTCGGGTCGCAATGTCCTCCATGTTCCCATTCCAAATTAATACCTCTGGGAGTCGATAAAAAAGCTCCTAGAAAACTATCAAATGTGCTTTTGTGTGTCGATGGATTTTGGTTTTTGATTTTTATTTAGATAAATCGCAATATTATTCTAGGCTAAACAAAATTTGTCTCTTTCATGTGCTGTGTTTTCCACTTACCAAATTGTGCTATATTTTACAAGAAAGCAAGAACAACCTGATAAAACTGGTCCAGTACAGAGAAAAAACATATTTTAAGTTAAAACTGAAAACCTAATGAGTCATTATAAATTTGTTATTTATTTTAAGCTGCAGAAAAGCATATTTTCAGTGAAAAATTTCATTTTCTGTTATTCGCGCAGAAATATCTTCTCGTGTCCTGGAAAATCTGTCTCCAGTGCATGCAAACAAACTTTAAATGATGCATGGGGGGAAATAAATATTTACATGCTTGCATTTTGGATCATTTCAGAAAATATGTAACTGTGTATCACAAAAAGGGAAAACTGAAAATACTCTAACACCCGATCCAAAAAGCGTTTATTTCCCATACCTGCTTAAATACATCTATATAGTATTATTCAACAGTACCGAACTTGGAACATCATATTCTGAAAAGCGTATTTCTATCACGGTGAATCCTACTTTTGACTCCGGTTAATAGGCAGTTCAACTGAAAGCTGCTATAAAACTTCCTTAATATCCACTACATATTCTTGCTTTCCGAGAGATCTTTACAGGTAATGGATCCTTTTCAAGTGATCGAAAGTGAGAAATATAGAAAACTCTCAAGCACCCACCTGAACGAATGAGCCTACAAAAAGCAGAAAGCAGTACCCACCTTTCATTGTTCAACAGTGGATGGCATCTCAAAATCAAAAATTTCCACTCTGAAGAGCACGATTCTACCTATAGGAAACGGTAAGCCCTATTTTTGTTGACTTTGATACCACATAACATCCATTGTCCATTTAAATATGAGTTCAGCATCCAAATAGGAGAGCTTTCGCTCTCTTATTTGGATGCTATTCACGAGTCGGACGGAGGAAATGCGATAAACTCACAAGTATCTACTCGAAACTTTTGTTTCGAAACAATGACTTGAAAATATCATGATTTATGAGATTAATAAGTTTTAAACGTTTAAAGCGAGATAATAAATTTTAAACATGGGTAGGCGTATTATTTATCAGGAAACTTAAATCCGAGAAAACACAAAGTTATGAAATTTAAATTATATCCATTTACATGAAAATTAAAACAGTAATAAATTTAAGGTTTCATAAATAAAGAAATATTTGGTACAAAAAGAAAAAACTAAAGGAGGAAGCAAGGTTCCAAATTTAACTTCAAAATAAACTTTTTTAAGATCTTAATCCCAGATAAGTGCTTTTGATTTAATATATCAGAGTACCGCATTAATTTTATTAAAGTTTTTTTTTTTTTTTTAATTTATATATAGTATATACTTAAATGAATTTAACTGAAGAGATTAAATTCCAAAAATTAAAATAACAATAAAAAAATTAATGAGTTTGTATAAAATCAAGCAAAATGATAAATTGATAGAAAAAAATATAAAAGAATGTTAGAAAAGTAAAAACTTTTTAATGCCAGTATAATTAATTAGATGAAATGCACATATATGGATAGCTAATATTATTTCTTTCAGTAATAAATAAGTGGAAGTTACCCAATATGTAACTGCTTCAAAACAAAGATCATTCATCATATAAATATTCATATGTATGCTGAATTATTCACAAAACTACTACACTTATTTTATTTTAATACATTATTTAAAATCATTGTAAAAGAATTTAATAGTAAATAAATACAAAAAAAATTTGATTGTCTAATGGAATATAATAGAAATTATTAAAACTAATAACTAAATTTCAAATTTTAGCATAAATTGATGCAACAATTTATTTCATTCAAATGTCATTAATTTGTTGTTTATCATGAAATAAAATTTAAACATGAATCAAAGAATAAAATATTATAATAATTTTTAAAAAATAAATGAGCACACTGTTATAAATAAATTCGTTTTTATTCATAATTTTTTTCTCGCTATTTTCACAACTGAACAGCATGAACAGCAAATCATTTTGTAAAAACTACAAAAAATCATGTTGTTTTCAATGTTTGTTATTAGCGACAATATTACATAATAACAACATTCACAGAGCAGTAACAACAGATTCAGAGTACCAGATGTTTTTAAAAAATAATTTAAAAAATAGAAACGAAATAAAAATAAACAAATATATTTACTTGTCTATGTTACATTATTCAACCAACATGTCATGATGCTGCTTTAATGAGATTAAAAAAACTGAATGTTAAACAATTAAAATTCAAACAGTCCATAAATACATGCATGTAAAAGCATGTTAGAACATAGCTATAAATGCCATAGCTACTCTCATTCCATGTAAATTTCGTTTTTTAAATTAATTACAAGTTAGGAACTGAAAAATAAAATTGCAGTGGAAGGCGTGATGCAAAGACCCTGAATCCACAGGCAGTATAAACTTTCCACTAACAATTTGAAAAATAACAGTTATGTACAGTGTCGTTTCAGTACAACACATATAGCTTACATAAGCTATTTCAAAACAAAGAGACAAAATAAGAATTTAACAAAACAATTTATAAGTAAAAAGTTTGCAAAATTGATTTTTCACGGTGCTTTATTATATTAATTTATATGATAAAATAATATCAGATTTTACGAATTTTATAGGCTGATATTTTTGATGATTCTGGTTTTCTTATTATATGTATGCAAATTAAACATTGTAGCTGCCAAAAATTCTTCTATTGGAAACTACAAAGACAATTTTTAAGATAATATATTGCAATATAATTCCATATATAATTCAAAATATCCATCGAAAATTAATTATTCAACATAAATTTTAGATAAAACATTAAAACTTAATCTTCCAAATTTTGTATAATTTGCATATTTCAAATAAATATTTAAATACATTACCAACACTTTACTTACCACTGGTACATATAACTTAACTAAAGTATAAAACTATAACATTTAGTAAATTCTGTTGGTACTTGAAACAATCACTGAAGCCAATTTGGCCTATAAAATATGTAATGACTCTCATTTCCAAGTAACAACAGAATATTACTTAATGATTATAAATACATTTTACTAGCTTTTTATACATCTGATAGATTAATGATCAAGTTTATGTAAATTAACTATATTATGTATCGTATTAGTTTTTCACCCAGTTTAAAACAAATAAAATTGGGAAAACTTCACATAACAAGAGGCACTGCTTAAATAAATCAAAAGCAAAGAAAGTTAAACAGAACATAATGAAACTACTTTTTCAGTGTAAAAATACTGAATGTACATGTTATGAACATAACTCTTATTTTTTGTACTGACTGTTTAAAAACTCTCACAAAGTAGAGTTTTGAATCAGTACAAAGTTTCACAAAAATAAAGCATTATTCATTTCGCCAAACATTTACAAAAACATGTCAACTTTCAAGAGCTTTTTCTTTATAAAAACAGACAAAAACTAAACAAAACCCATTAAAAAAATTAATCAAAACTGAAAAAGTGCATTATAATTATTAAAATCATTCAACAATTTCATCAAGTTAACTTGTTTGTTGTATTAACATAAAACATTAAATATCAACTGGAAATGATAGCTCAAATGGGTATTTTGATAAAAAATCTAAAAGGCAACAATTATGTTTAAAATATATATTATGTGTATAGTAACGTTTATAAGGAAGTTTGTTACATCTTATAGAATAGCAATTGAAGATGGCAAAATATTATAACTGCTTATGGGATTTGTTTAAATCTTAGTTCAAATACAATTAATTTGCGCAGGAAAATTTAAAGCCTTAGCACAGTAATAAATTGAACTCCAAACAGAAACATTTATCTATTATTCTGTTGGCTGAAATTGAAACATTTAAGCAAATTAATAATATTTACATTTAATAATGTTTACATTTAAAGACACTTGTATTGCTTTCTTAACAGTAAATTAATTCAAATCTTTAAATGAAGAGATTACCACTGAGTTCCTCTTTTCATACGAATTCTACACATTATTTCAACTAAATAAATTCAGAAGTATTTAAATACCAACTGAGCACCCTCTAATCTATATCGCCAATCAGGACTTGGTGCATAAATTCTATTATAACACGCATTTGATTCTAATAAAGCACCTCTTTAAATATGAGAATATCAAACAGTATCGAATATTTTTGTTATAAATTATATTTCAGATTAATATGAAAATCATGTTTTTTAGTATTAAAACAAATAAAATAATCTATAAATATGTATGTAAAAAAAGATAATTTTATAATTTACAAAAGCATACTGATGAAAAAACTAGTTAGTAATAAACAGGATAAAAGTAATAAAAGAATATCCTACATGTTTAATAATTATTTTAAAAATGTATTGTGTTACCCATTAACAACTATGCAATAACACATAAAATAATACATGTCTGATCATTCATTAAAAACAAATTATCCCCATTCAGCATTGTTTGATAAAACATATTAAATAAAAAATGGATACATTTATAAAAAAAAACAATAAATTCCTAGAATTAAAACTATTTAAAATTTACATAGTTATAGTTTTAAGATTGCTAATAATTCATGGCAGTGTCTTTAATGGAAAATAGTGAGGTAAAGTTAAATATCAAAATGCATGCATGCAAAATTTCAATTTCTAAAAAATTTACAATTTGGCAGATATTTTTATTTTAAAAGCTTTGAAAAGTAAGCAAAGCCAATTTATTAATGTGATAATTATCACTCATGAATGTGCACAAATTTTTGGTACAATAAATTTCAAAAAAGAGTTTTAAAATAGTATCAAAGTTCATTTGATTGGTTTAAAATTGTCAATTTAGAATGCTTTTTCATAGCTTTTTAATTCAGTGCTTGTCTAAATAGTTTCACAACAAAAATTGGCCTGAATCAATAATAAAAATAGCACTGACTAGAATTAATGAATAAATAATATAAGAAAAGATAACAAAAATAAGAATAGAACTCTGTATCAATAGTCAATTTTGTTTTTCATTAATAAATACTTTAAAATAAAAATATTGAATTTGATATATGCAAAATTATTTAACTATGAAAACATAAACAATACATAATTCTGTTTAGGCCAATTCACAGAGATTTTATTGAGCTTAGTAAATAGTTATAAAAAATTATATAATTTAAATTCTGTATAAATATAAGCAATAATATACATGTTATATTTTAATTTTATAAATATTAATAAAAATACTATTCAGAAATATATAATTACAGCAAAAAACAATGCAAATATCTCAGAATATAAGCAAATAGTAATTCCATATTTAAAGTTTATTAACAAACAATCTAGACCCAAAATTTAAAATTCAAATTCTAATGAGACAAAATAGATAAAAATGCTTTAAATAAAAAAATGGTAATGCAAAACATAGGTTCAGTAGCATAAGATAATCTAAAAACATTTAAAAAGGTGGAAAGTAAAAAGCACTTTTAATTAATTTAAAAATTGTAGATGACAGCTTACACAAAATTTAAAATAATGACCAGCATTGAAGGAAACTTGAAGCCATCAAAATAATGCTATTCCTGAATAATTTAAAACATAATAACACATTAAAAAGAAAAATAATTTCAACACATACAGTGCTTTGCTAAGATGGTGGGTCATGAATAAGTCAATGCCAATGTGATGTCATTAAGAGGATCAACTTAGCAACAGTACAGATACGAAATGATGCACCTATAAAAAGCACTATAGAAGCAATGCATGCAAACAGATGGAAATGATTCACAATCGATGAAACAGTAATTATTTTTTCTCACTGATGCCATCAAAAAATATCTGAAATAAAAGCAAATTAAAAATATTTATTATTTATTAAAAAGAAACTAAAATTTATATTTTTCATTATTCAAAAAAATATCAAAATAGCAAAAGCACTACATAAAAAATATAACACTTATGTTAATCTTTTGACTAATAAGTTGCATAATTTATTAATAATAACATTATTATAAAATTTTAATTTTTTTAATTCATATAAAAATATTTCTCAATTTTTTTAAACTTTTTGTTTATAGATAATATTGATTTCTTGCTTAAACCTAAAAATTACACTTTATATGCTTTCCAATTTCTAAACAATGCTTGAAATTAATTGCTGAAAAAATTGTTTTAGCTTTACAAAAATTTATTCTTTAAATTTGGTATGTAAGTATATAAAAATTATCACTTATACTGTCAGAGATATTGCTTTTTTATTTTGATCTATTTTTTATGAAAACTATAAAAGTTGTGCAAATTTTCAATCAAAATATATTCAAACAAACTTTTGTGCAGTGAATAGGGGTAGTATAAAAGAAAATACATAAAAAATTACATAAAGCTTCATGAGTAATAATAAAATAGATTGCACAACACAATTATAAGATATTTTATGAACAAATAGGGACTGCATAAAAAAGTAATACCAATAAATCAGAACAACAAAGAAAAAGGCTCACATAGATAATAACAAGTATTTTAAATGAAAAATAAATAAGTATGGTGATAAGAAAAATTATAACGACCAACACTAAACTATAAATTTGAAAAAACTGGGTACATAAATCCATAAATCTATTTGTACTGGAGTAATAATAAACATGTAATGTAATTGATTGATACAATATTTATGTATTTGATAAAATATGTATCAAAAATTGAAAAAAACTACATGGACAATAACAATTTACTAATTTTTTTATTGAGAATTTCATTAATTATGTTTCAATTTGATTGAAATTTCCATATATCGCACAAAAAAAAAATGATCCCACAAAAGCAGATTCAAATTCTAATGACCACTTGAATATTCAAGTGAGAGTCAAACAGTTATATTATGAACTCAAGTTTGTATAAATCAATTTGTTTATCATCCAAAACTTGTTGAGGTAATCCTTTGAAAAAATATGTAGCATATTATATATTATTAATAAAAAAAAACGCAGTAATATTTTTGTTATAAATATAAGCCAAAATATTTGTTTTGGAAATTTATGTGTTGCAGTTTTTCAGCTTTCAATCATATTCAATTGAGATGAATTATTTTTATCTAAAAAAAATACTATTGATTTTGTCATTAAATAAACAATTATGTCTATATACTATAAATTAAATTAATAAATTAAAAACTATTTCGGACTCTTAGTAAACAGTCTCAATTTTTCTGTTTCATTGTTTCCAAAAAACATAAAGCTGTCACAACCCATTTTCCCTGTAGTAACAATTAGAATACAACATTTTTTTAAACAGGAAATACATTAAAAACTGCATTTTAAATTCTATAATCAAAACTTTTAATAGGATATTTCAAGTCATTTTCTTCAAGTGAAGCATATTTACATTTTCAAATACATAAATAAGCTCAGAAATTTACTATTTACCCGTATAAAAAACACTTAAATAAAACTTTCTCTTATCCGCTTTAGTCTATAAAATCTTATTTTATCATATTTTGTAAAAGTATGATTTAACTTTGCTTAGAAATAAGAATTTTAAAAACAATTTAGAATATTATAAGTCTCTATTTTAAAATTATTTATAATGAAGCTATATAAATTATTCAACTAATGTTCTATGAGCAAAGATAAAATGTATTCGAATAATTATTCATTTTAAAGTAAAAAAAATTTAAAGAAAGTATCAAATGAAAAAATTAGAATATGTAAATGATAACTACAAACCTTTTACATATCTGTGGCTCCTTTTTCTTTCTTTTCCTTATCTTTCTTATGTTTTTTCTTTGACTTTAAAAATGATGGAGTTTTTATACCACCTTTTTTCTTTTTCTCCTTTTCTTTTTCTTTTTTAGATGAGCTTTCACTAAGATCTTTAGTGGGAGAACCCTAGGAAAAATAAGTAAAATGTTTATAATGAAATCACATGCGACACACTCACTCATGCTACACTTTTACAAAGATCTTCAGTGGGAGAACCTTATAAAAAATAAGTATGTATATAAGCAAATCACACGCTACACATAACATAAAGCAGTTTAAAAATAATAAAAAATGTCTATAAAACCAGAAAAAAAAATCATAACAAAATTTAAGTAAATCATTTTCAAAACATTTGAAATTAAAGAAAACTTTATATAATGGCTGCATTAATAGATTTCAGAATTAATATAATAGTCCATAAATAGTAATGAATAAATTTATGCAACAGTATTTTTTATACTAATTAAAAAAACACTTTTAAAATAATATACTTTTTACCTTAAAAATTGCAAAATATTAAGAAAGACAACATAAAAAACATAAAATTCCATAAACAATGAAAAGATAAATAAAAAAAGAAACTTGAAATGTCAACACCATAACAAATGTGGCAATTCCATTTCATCACATTATGCAATCAAAAGCAATATAAATATTCAAAGTCTGAAACTAAATGTCACATCTTCAAATTCATCAGTTAATAGATACTGAAGATAATACATACACATTACTGGAATTAATATTTTATTGATTGAAATTAATAGAAACAAACATTCTATTGATTAAATTGAAATATTCCAATCTTTTTTATAATGAACTTAATTTTTAATTAAAAAAAAACAAAAATATAAACTCCACCACAATGAACTCTGAAATTAATTGATAAGTTAATGATAAAGATTCACAGTATCCAAATTTAATTGAGCATTACTTCTAATACAAATAATATTAATTTTATAACTATAATACACAAATTCAAAAGCATAAAGATTTTTAAAATATAATTATGTTAAAGATATAGGAATATATAAGGATTGTACTTTCATTTACTTAAATACTAGTTTAAGTACATGAAAGTACAATGTTCTTACATATTTCAATTTCCCCCCCCCCTCCCTAATTTTTATAGATTTCTAAGAGTTCTCACATTTTTCTAATAAAAATGAAAGTGAAAAAAAAAACATTGATCTTTCTCTTTTCATTCTTTATGATAATAAAAGGAACAACATTTGTCTGTAAATCAAACATTACAACCACACAAGAATTTGGAAAATGTTCAACTTTCTTTTCTGGAAAAAGAATTCATTCATTTTCTATTCTGCTGTAATTGGTTTTTTTGTAAGGAATTTTCTGAAAAAGGCTTATATAAATAATCCTAAAATAAGTACTTAAAATTGATTCTAGGAAAATGAAACTATATTGCATAAAAAAAATTCAATTGAAAGAATTTAAAAAATTTACAATGGTTGATATATTTCCATTAAAATAAAGTTTAACTAAATTTCACTAAACTTGAAAAGTTCAGAAAAAAATTCAAAAAATCTTACAAAATTTTTATGAACCTAAAAGCATTTAAATAGAAATATTATGCAGCAATGCATTAAAATAAATTGAAACATATTTTGGTTGCCAAACTTATATTCTGGGAAAATAACTTAAAAATTAAAAACTTTGGTTGAAAAATATAATAATATCCTTGACTATATGAACAGTTATATCATCTATTTGCAACCTACTTTCAGGTGAACAAGAAAAATTTCAATTACAATGCCTCTACGCATTTTACTTCAAAATTAAAATAAAATATAACTTATTATTACAAAAATAAATAAATAAACCATCCATTAATTAGTTTAGCATATTAAATGTTTCTATAGCTTACTTTATTTACCAAAAATATATACTTTTTCTTATTTTGCGATTAAATCATTTTATAAGGTTTAAATTAGATATTTTTAGAATATTTGAATTTATAAAATCTTATTACTATAAACTTATTGTTAAGCAGTATTTTTTTTCAAAAAAAAAAAAATATCAATTCAACATATTTAGCAAATATATAGAATTATTAATAAACATAATAAGGAATCAACATAAATAAGACTAACTTCTTTGCTACTTTGAGAAGTTATGGACACGTCTCCACTTTCCAATGATCTCATTTTCTGCCCATTTATAACTTGTGCAGCTACCAAAAAAAAATAAATAAATAAATAAAAGCAATGAAAATTTTATAAAATGTAATTAAATTAATAATAAAATGAAATAAAAAAAATATTCAGTCTTCATTTAGAGCATTTACAAAGATTAAAAAAAATATAGGAAATTTCGTTAATTCATGCAAAATTATAAATTTATGAAAATTGTTGCATTTAAGCAATTGATTACATTTAAGCTGTTACTATCTCCAGCAAGTCACATTATTTCTTAGATTTCAATAAAAGATTCTAACTACACATTTGTAACTAAAAAAATTGCATACAAAAAAAAAAAACAATGATGCTTTGATCAATTTAAAAATTGTATAAAATGAGAATGATTTCATAAATCCGTGATAGATAAAATCCAAGACAATAACAAAATGAAAAATACAATTAATTTTACAAAAAAAAAAATCAAACAATAATTCAATAGTATAAAATTATATTGAATTAAATATAAGCTATATTCACATATGCTTCCATTGTTCAATTAGTTCTTAATGATGATCATAAAACAAATAGTAAAAAAGAATCATTTGTAAAACTTTTATTAACAAAATTTGAAAGTTTTGGTAATTTAGGAATATAAAAAATCACTTTTTTTTTCCATTGAATTATATGAAATTCAGACTGTTAAGATTTCTCAGCAAAATAAATCTGCTAATTTACTGAATTATTTAATCAAATATTAAGATAATGTAATAAAAAGATTTAAATTGTTTTAAATTCCAAAATAGTAATACTAGTTATAAGCAGAGTTATTGAATATTAGAGTTCCTTAAAATGATCATTTCTTTTATATTATACTTACATTTTGTTTTAGGTTTCCTTTCGGAAAATGTGCGCCTGAAGAAATTTTGCTTCTTTTCAATAGGTTCTAAAATACATGCAGTTAAATAAAATAAAACATGCTCATATTCATGCAAATGATGCTACATTAAGTGATACATTGAGAATAAAATGCTAAAATATAGAATAAATCTTACTTCTGCGAATTATAATTACTGTAAAAATAATAAAAGTACATTGAGCAAAATAATATGCAATTTAAAGAAATAATCATGCAGTAATTTCAACATAAGATGTATAAAGTTAAAAGAAAAATTAATTATTTATACGTAAAAAAAACATGAAATTTTAAATAGCTAATATTTAATTAACCTTGTTCAGCAAGTTGGGAAGATAATGCTCTTTGTACAGCAATATTATCAGAATCTTTACCTGCAAATAAAATTTTAGATTACATTTATTCAAATTACAAATGACAGTAAAAAAATTATTATAAAAGAATACATTCATTTTTAAAAAAAGAAAAAATGAGATTAAGATTTCAAAGAAACTAGTTACAAGATTTTTACACAGTAAGTAAAAATCAACCAAGTCCAAATTTTGATAACAAATATTGACATAACACAAACAGGCTTTCATTCACATTGAAATAGTTTTTAAAGTTGTAAAATGAGGGTAAAAATCAATATTTGATAAAAAAAAATACAACTCAATTTGATGTTGAACACATTCAAAAGTATTCTTACTTTCAAAAAAGATTTTATTTTAGGCAGCTTTGCATTTAAAAAAGTATATACATTTTTCTTTTAAAAAATAGTTTTAGTCCATCCTTTAGAGTAATTAAGTCTCTGAATTGGTTTGATTTTTGCTCTATAGTCATTTTTTGAGCACAATTTATTATTAACACCATACATCATGGTTAATAAGATGAGATAAGGTATAAAAAGGATTCCAAACCATTACAGTCATCCATGCCTGATGAATGGACATGAATTATATTAGTCACTAAATTGCAGTTGCTTTTCCATACTTAAAACTTAGTTTTCTTATATTTAAAATAATATTAACAACATAAAATAATTTAAAACATAGTTTAATAAAAGCTGTTGTTATTAACAAAACAAGAATAGCTATTTTAACTTTCTATAAAAAAAATTACTTTTCCATTCAGATTTTTAATATTCTGAAATTAAGAAAATTATTCCAATTTTATGCACACTGACAGATTACTAAATCTTACTCAACAGATGTATATAAATAACTTTGTCAGTTATTCTAACTTCATCATAAAGATAGATATCTTAAAAAATGTATTAAAAAGCAACAACTTATATACATTAAAGTATATAATTGCAAATATATATTTAATCTTTAAAAAAAAAAAACATACATCTTGGTTAACGCAAACAAAACTCTATTATATTTATACATTGATATAAATTTAAATATCCTAATAATATTGGAAATTTAAAGCAGATTATTCTAAATTTCAAATTTACAACAAATTCAATAATTAGTGATAACAATTAATTAAAATCTTACTATTCAACTAAATCACTTCACTTAATACCAGAAATGCAATATATATATATATATATATATATATTAATATTGGTATCCAGGTAAATCTTTGCATATATATATGTAAATATTTTTGGTACAAATTTTTTTTTCTTTAATTTTATGATACATAAGTGGATCTACTATTAAATGATTTTAGTATGGAATTTTTTAAAACTGTTCCTCTATTTATTGGTGTTTCATGGTAAATGTAAATCACACTTAACAAATTAACATACTGTGTTTTCCCGTATATAATCCGTGGATTATGTGTTAAAAAAGTTTCGAATTTCATTGTGCATGTTATACACGCTGCAGATAATCTGATAAAAAACATTCTCCATTAGAAAAGATAACAAGAAAGATTTGGAAGAAATATTGTTTATGTTTCAGAAAATAAATAACAGATGGCACCAAGACATACCTGAGTTATCTAAGCTATAAACAGTTTTGTTCAATTACGTTCAAAAACGAATTCAGTTCCTTGTAAAGATATTACAGTTGTAAATTCGCTATTGTCATTTTGCAATATGTCTTGACATGAGCTGTTTTGCTTTGAAAATATTCAAATTTGTATATCATCATATGGAAGCAAAGTTACATAGCAGATTTTAAATTAAAAACTAAAGCGAGAGCAAATAAAAAAAAATGACAACAAATGTGTTAATGTGAAGCGGAAAACAAAGCACGCACGGTATAAAAGAAAACTGCATAAAATATGCGGTTCTTAAATGACCCAATTTTTTTCATTTAAATATTAACGAAGTAAAAATTATTTTTTAAATATGTCTAACATCATTTTAAAAGATAATAGAAGCTAAATATCCATAAGTTTCACAAGAATCTTCTCGAAATTATCGCTCTTGATCGATCCCGTACTTTCATCTCAAGTTTATCGCACTTTGCAATGAGGTGGATCTAGACTGATATTTTTCATGATAAATGCTTTTTTTCTATACAATTTATTAAATTTTAATCGTACTGTGCATTATTATATTTTATGTGACACCCATATTATTAGCAATATATATTTTAGACTATTCGCAAAAAAAAATTGCCGCAGATTATATGCAGCTGCAGATTGTGCTATGCTTTTTTTCCCTTTTACTCGAAAAAAGGCCGCATGGATAATACGCCACTGCAGATTATATACAGGAAAATATGCTAATTTTATTTTTTCTAAAATAAAACAAATATGCATCCCAAAGAAGAAGATATTTTGTAACATCTATCATATAGTTTTTTTCGAATTTGGTTTGTTTGTGACTCAATAATAACTTTTTTGTACACAAAAGTTAGTTAGACTGGTGGGGAGAAAACTGCACTGTAAAGAATGCTTCAAACCAATATAAAAACCAAGTCTGAGGTATAAGTTGAACCAACAATCTTTTGAACCAGAATGTAAGCCTTTCAGATGCTAGTTTAGTCATTTCCTTTCAGAATTATAGAGAAATAAAAGCCTTGTTGTCAATATATAAGATAGAAAAGTGTAAAAATCAAAGCAATTAACAGAGGTACCAGCAGAAAACAAAAAGGCAATATCCCTTGATCCTTTTTTCCTTAAGCACAAGCATACTTTTTACACCAATCACAGTACTAGTTTTAATAAAATTGGTAATGTGTTAAATTATAAAAAGGATTTCCTATTATCTAAACATTAGTAGAATTTTCATATGCACTTAATTCAAACATTTTGCCTCATATCATGTAATCTTAATTTTAAAATCTTTAATTGACCACTCACTAGGTACTGATTCCTACATAATTTTTAAGATACACTACTAAAGCTTAATATATATGTATGAACAATAAATCAAATTTCTTGGCCCTTGAATGAATCTAATACTTAATATATTATAAATCATATCTATATATATTATCCCTAAATAATATCTCCCAA
Source organism: Latrodectus geometricus (assembly GCA_026290005.1). Taxonomy (NCBI): domain Eukaryota; kingdom Metazoa; phylum Arthropoda; class Arachnida; order Araneae; family Theridiidae; genus Latrodectus; species Latrodectus geometricus. The sequence goes on from JAPDSC010061142.1 coordinate 25,751, forward strand.
TTCAGATCTGATTACAATAATTATTATATTGTCAAACAATTACAAAAGTGATTAATAATTATTTAAAACTAATTAGAAAATAAAACCATACAGCAAACATTAAAATATTTTCTTCCTAATTAGTTTTTAATAACATATTTTTAAATAATATATTTGCCATCACTTTTGATCCTTGTAGTACTGAAAGCTGTGTAAATCCTTGTAGCTGACCATTGGAAAAAAAATACTTTTAACTTTAAAATATTTTATCCCTAATTAAAGTAATACATTTAACAATTAATTATTTAAATACAGAGCATCAATAAAATAAATTATTCTAAAAGCAGTTATTTTTGTAACTCAAATAAGTATTTTATAGAATAAAAGGAATAAATAGATTGATTAAATCAAAATCATAGGTGGATAAGTAATTTTAAAAAACTACAAGAAATATTCTAATTTTTATAATTTCTTTTCACTGTTAGAGGCAAATTAAAAGATACTGAGATTTTGATGCTAAAAAATATTCACTTTTAAAAAACATGGATTTTTCATCTTAAGCTTAGTAAAGTTAAAAATGCAGTGATAAGTATATATAGTTGCACATTATATAAAAGAGGCTTCTTACTATGACCAGTAAATGGTGCTGGTGAAGGTGGAGGGGATTTAGAACTGGGCGGTGCAGATGTTTGAGCTCTTGAAGTATCTGAAACTGGCTCCATTAACAGAGGTTTAATGTGATCAGGTACATCATCTTCCACTATATTCGGGGGGGAAAAAGAATGAGCAAAAAAAATATCAAATACAAGGAATTAAATTAATCATTGGTTGCACATATTGATCATTCTGACACAGCCATAAGAACTATATAACTCAAAACATTATATAAAAATGAAAACATTGTTCAGAGTATTCTCTTAATATATATATAAATATAAGTTAAGGTAACTTATTAGTTAAAAAATTAACAGAAAGTTAACTTTTTAATCTAGTACTTCAAGCATGGTTATAATTACTTCAAATACCTATGCTAATAAATTGCTAAATTCATTACATAAAAAAATTACAAAATTTAGAACTATTTAAAAAAAAAAACTTAAATCTAACATTCCCCAGTACACTAATTCTACATTTTTAAAATGTTATCATTCAAACAAATTTTAAAACTTTTACATCAATAATTAAGAAAATAATGTACAAAAGATATTCATATTCAGTGATTTATATGTCCTGTGGTGACATATGACAGTGAGACTTGGGCTGTGGCATAAAAAACTTTTTACTTATGTAATAATAAAACAATTTTTTTTATGGAAAATACTTAGAAAATATTTTTTATTAAAAATTTCATCCATTACAATTAAATAATAAGTGTTTTGGAGAACTAGACTTAATGATGAATTCAAAACTCTTATTAATCATAAAAATATAGTAAGAGCCATCAAAGACTGTCATAGCTTGGGCACATTGAGAGATCATCTGACAACCAAGTGGTTAAGATCTTGAATTAAAAGCCCATGAACAAAAGACTAAATGTGTGTGGCAGACAAATTAAAAGGTGACTTGAACAACCTTATATTTTTAAAGGTCTCCAAATAAAAATCAAAGTCAGGGACAGAGCTGTCTGGAGGAATATTATGCAGAGGGTAAGGGCCACCCTGGGCTGTACTGCAGACAAAGATATTCAGTGATTTAAACTATTCATAATCTTTTTCTAACAAAACTAATCTAAATAAAATACCTTGGAAAGCAATCTTAATGTAAAAGTATTCCAAAGTTAAATGTTCAGTTATAATTCAGAAGATAAGATTTTTTAAATTATCAATACTTGTGTTTATAGTAATGTGTAATCATTAAATGTTATAATCTCAAGAATTGTTTTCAAATCAAATAAATCTTGAATTATTTTACCTCAAATTACTGTGAACGTAAAACAAATCAATTTTCAGGAGAACAATTAAAATAAAGTGGACTACTGGATATAAACTAATTGCCACTGTATATTTTGGGTTTTATTTGTCATAATTTATAATCACTATTAAATTCAAGAGATATTCTAACAATAACCTATATTTTAAAGTGAACTTCAAAACAACTGAAAATACTTATGATCAAGGTGGATGTCAAATCCAGAAAATTATAAATAAGATATAATTTTGGCTATTCCAAAACCAAGTAATGATATTATGTTATGTACATAATACAAAATGTATTGAGACATGTACTTCTAAATATGAATAAGACAAATAACTTAACATCTATACCAGCGGTAATGAACCTTAATGGATTACAATGTACCATTTTTCCTAAAGAAATTCTTATTGAGACCATAGATGTGCCATCATTTAATTTTGACTTTGTGATTATTGGGAAAACAATAAAACTAAATACTAACAGCTCAAAAATCATTATTAGTTGACAAAAAATTAGTTATGTGTGTAATTCAAAAAGTAATATTAGGGTGATTTCTGTTGTTACAGATTAGATGCAAATAACTTGTATTAGGATTGTAAGATGTTACTTTTAGCAGAATGCATATTGAATTGGAATCATCTACCAAATGGTTTCCAGGCAAGTTTTTAATTTTGTTATTCTTTTTTGAAAAAAATGCGGGCATAAGTAGAAATATAGTTAAAATAGCATGAATCAGTTTCTTCAAACAATTAAATGTGTCTGGAATCAAATTCCATGTTGCCAAAATTTCATTATTGGAATTGCTACTTATATTTATTAATCTTCCAGTTTCAAATCAATTCTAACTTCTCCTTTCTTTCAATAAATTTTTGAATACCTATTGAAGTAGACAAGAAACCAACTGGCAGCATTTTAAATTCTTCAATTTCCAATCAATAAAATTGAGACTAGTACACAGTTTATAAAATGAAATCACATCAAGGTACATAATAAACTTGAGAGTTTCCAAAAATTCTTTGAACAGAGAAAATCTCGCTGTAAATGTTTTGATTGAAAAATCAATTATGTTAATAAATTTTTCCTCTTATCTCATGTACATCTAAATTTTTGTCTTTGAAGTTTGGGAGATAAATGTAGTTTTCTATGATGTAATTTAATATCAAAAGCATTAATGGGATCCTTCAGGATAATAATTGTTTTACTTGAGCTTTGAAGTTTTATGTTCAATTCATTGGAAAGTTGGCATATATCTGTACAATTTTGAAAGCCATATAATATCCAACAACTGTAGGCATTAATCAATATTTCCTTCCTTTTGCAGAAACAGTCTGATTTTTTCCAAGCAATCAACAAATCTTTGAAGTATGTTCCTGTAACTCAACCAGAGAACATTATTATACATCAGTAAGCCATTACTTAGAGTTATTTCATCCAAAAAAGCATTAAGGATTCACTTATTTAAAACTTGAAATGATATGAGGATATTCTTTAATAAGCTTTCCTGACTGAGGGACTTACACATGACAAATACTTACTAATACAATAGCATTGGGCAGATATGAATTTAACTAACATGGGAACAATTTTCTCTAAAATTTATTTATAATAAATACTTTAAATCTTCCTCAATTGACACGACAGCCCTTAATGAGCCAAAGCCTTTGCAAAAACTTCCATTCCATATTTGACAATTGATCTCTAACTAATGACTCATAGGATCTTGCAGTTCCCTCTACAAAGTCCAGCAATCTCAACCTGGGCCAACTCGTTTGTCTAATTCAAAAATGTTTATGATTAAAAATTTTAAATGTTATTTGGCTCAATCCACATATTTGGCTTAAAAATTTCATACAACTAATCTCAATGAATTTGACGATATCTATATCCTTAAATAATTTGTATAGTTCAAAATTATGTCAATATTTCTAACAGTTATTTCATTTTCCTTCACAGAGCCAAAGATTTTTCTCAGAAATTTTCATTCAAAAATAGCAAGTTGTTCTGCTTCAGATTTAGTAAACATCCAAATTTCAAATCCATAGGTGAGCACAGATCTGATACCTACTTTACATAATGTATTTTAGGGATTATTTTGATTAACTTAGATTTTAAAAAGTTACGTAACCTAAGAAGCCAATGATTAGCTGCCATAATTCGTCTTTTAATCTGAAAGCCGACATCATTTTGAGTACTGATATTTGAGCTTAAATAGGAAAAACTATTAACCACTTCCAATTTATAATCCTCTGTCTCTAAAAATTTAAAAATCACAGGATCTTTAGTAATTGGCATGTATTTAATCTCATTTCCATTAATAATAGGGTAGAATTCTTTCAGCAGCTTTATTAAGGAAAAAACATGTCTTCAGAATAGCATTCTTAATGTATTCAATGCTTACAATATCATCAGCATAAGCAAGAAGTTCCACAGTTTCAGTAAATATGGTACCTATGGTGTTAAAGCCTGAGCAGGCAGGATTGAGCATCTCCCTGATTCACATCATTCTTTATTTCAAAAAACTCTGTCAACCAGCTGATTTTACACAAGAAACTGAGTTGATCAAAGTGGCTTTAATCAGCATTCAAAGTTCATTAGGGATGCATCATTGGATCATAATATGCATCATTAACAATTGTAGTCCACAATGCAACTATGGCTAAATAATAACAAATGAACACTTTTTCCACCTGCTGGCATGGTACTTGATCACTTGACTTAGTAGTTCAGGCTCACTCACATTCAGTAATAATACTTCATAGCAAACTTTGTCATTTTTAAATAAAACGCAAATCGTTTTGATTGGTGACATGCCTTAAGTATTGTGTTGTGTGAAATTGCTTTGCAACCCCTGATCATATACTACATAGTCATGGAATTCCAATATCATCTATTTAAAATTTCCATATCTTTCATAAGAAGCTGAACTGTTTAGTACTGCTCATTAAGTTTAGACACACAAGTATGGTTGGAAACACTTTTGTTAAATAAAAATGAGTATTGAAATATTGAATGAATATAATCTCATGGAATGAGATCTCAAATCATTTATTAGAAAACATTCCTGCTTGTTACTATCATTTCCAAATTTGATGTAATGCTCTTAATATTTTAATTCTTAATTATTATAAAAATATAATTTTTATAATAATAAATTATTATACAAATTTGGTTCCAAAGTAATTAAAAAACAAAACAATTAATAAATAACTTAAATATAGCAATTTCAGATTTTAAAATCAACAGTAACATTAGTAATTAGTTACAAATAAGTTTAACAGAATAAACATTAAAGAATGATCAAAATAAATGCAAATGAACTAATCTTTATATATATAAGGATCCACTCTGTTGTAATGTGATATATATATATATATATATATATATATATATATATATATATATATA
>JAPDSC010061142.1:31058-45221 GCA_026290005.1 Latrodectus geometricus
ATATATATATATATATATATATATATATATATATATATATATATATAATATCACATTACAACATAACATAAGAAAAAATTGAATGGCATACATAAGAAAGTTCATTATAAAAACTAAAATCAAATGCAAATTAATAAATGTTACAGAATTTATACATTTTCATTTATCACAAACATATTAGTAAAAAAAAAATTTAAAAACTAACATGATTCTCCTCGCTGTTTACGTTCCACTATCTTCTTATATTCTTCCAAGTCACTTTCTGTAACATTATCAAACGGATTTTTACTATAAGCACTCTTATAAACCATGGCATTGTGTTGAAATTCTCGTTGAATGATGCCTTTAGAAGCAGCTCCAACTAAGACAACCTGATCCCCTGCAGCATTAGCAGCATCCTGTGAATAAATTTAGAGAAAATTGAATATTTAAAGTTAAATTTCAAAATATTTCAATCATGAAAGAGGCATTAAAACAAGCATATAAATTATGTGTATTTAAAACAGTATATCTTAATAACACATATTATAAAGTACTATTTGTTTCTCAGGTTTATACAAGAATACATGAATTATTTTACAAGCCTTTATTCTTTCAACTTTTGATAGTAAATAGGTTCAATCAACTTTAAAAATATTTTACTTTAAATCCTAATATTACATTACAGAAGTTTTAATTTAAAAATAAAATTTTAAAATAAATATGTAAAATTTACTTTTTTTGTACTACTTCTCTTTTCTAATAGCTATATTTTGTAAAATTTTGTTTCCATTATAACAAACATTAAATAAAATATTTATCTATAAAAATGATTTAGACACATATTTTTATTGTCTCAGAAACAAATATTCCAGAAAATCAAAATATATTCAACATATTGGGCAGCATTTTATTTTTTATCTATTTGCAATTAAAATGTGTAAAAAGCAGATAAAAATGCTCAATATCTATTTTTATATTTTTTCTAAAATCTTTTGATATTGTTTTATACAAAATTATTTCCTTTCTACATTTATAATATACGAGCACTCCTTAATCATAAGTTCTTTATTAGCAGATGAAAAAAATTTGTTTAAATTCTATGTGTTTTTAATTTTTTTAAGTATTTTTAAGTACTTTTTTTAGTATCTTTAATTTTTTACAGATCACATTGTACTACCATATTTTGTCCTGTTAAATAATAAAATAAGAGTAATTATTTGAGAAAATATACTCAAATTCTTAATTCTTGTAAGAAATAGTTTTTATTTACATAGAACATCATTGATTTTTTTCTACCCTTCACCTGATTAGATAGGTGATTTCAAGATTTTACTTCATCAATTTTAATTCATTTTTGCTCAAGAAAAAGACAATGAGTTACATTTCACTAGTACAATAAGCTATAGTGTAAGTGTGGAACAAATGTCTCTTTCTATTAGTCTAAAAAGAATATTTGTTTCTAGATAACTGCAGTAAGTGAAAGAAAAAGAAAAATAGTTTCTAAACCTTTTTTTATATGTATCTTCTAAATTATTTGCTTTTTTTTTTTTCAATGTGTGCCCCTTTCCAATGATGTAAAAATTTAAAAATAATTCTTGAAAATAAAGTTTCAGTTATATAACAGATTCTAAAAAAAAACCCACCAAATATAAAAAGTAACATTTAGTTTATATTTCTATTGTTACACAATATTATTTAATTGTTTTGAGCAGTGTAAGTCTTTTATATCATATTGGTATAAACAAAGTTTTTTTGCATAAAATGGAAGAAATTACAAATTCAAATTTTTCTCACTTTCATACTTTGCAGTAAGCAAATTTTGAGTTCAATCTTGGAAGACAATGATACCTTTGTGGCAACAAATAAGATATGGCTTTCAAAATTCAATGTAAGGCAAAACAAAAAAGAATGACTGACATTCAGTAAATATGTTATTTCAATGAGTACAATGTCTCAACAAAATCATTAAACTGAGTCAGAAACTTGGAAAATTATTGGCTAATTAGAGCAGGGCCAAACACAATCTGAAGAATTGCAGAAGAAGCAGCAGGAGTTTCACAGATGTCCAATATCTGGAATAACTTTTGGAAGAATGGAATTGCAGGCTGAAAATCAGGGCAATATTGTAAACCTGCAACAATGCCCAATGTAGACCATTATTTAGTGCTTATTGCTCAGAATCACTGAAATATGAATGCCACTCTTTTCCAACAACACCTTCACTTGGTTACTGGCACCACTATGCCTGCAGGGAGTGGGTAACAAGATCAAGTGAACTAGAAGAGAAATGAATAGAGCAATATCCTTTTCTCTAAACAATCATGTTTATCTATTCATCCTGATAATAGGTTTTATTTTCACCTAGAGGGAACATATCACTAAAAACAATCCTGCATATGTACAAGAAAGTATCAGATTTGACAATGGGGGAGTGATGGTCTATACTGGCATCTCTATTGATGGGGACATCAATCTCCATGTCACTGAAAATGAAAATTTTGACTTGTCGCTAATATAGGGATGAGGTCCTAAGATCTATTGTATGCTGCAGCAATTAGAAATTACTTCATGGCAATTGACAATAATAGTAGGCCTGATCACACTAACTTGGTGAATGATTTTTCTTTGGTGGAAGAAATCCTACAATGGAATGGTCTTGTGTATTCTGTTATGAATCCAATAGAGGATGTTAGAGACATTCTTGGCAAACTAGTTGCTGGATGTTTACCACCCTCACAAACTCTCTAAGAACTGGAAAAAGCTCTTCTGGAGGAGTAGGACCTCGGACATCATTAAAAGCCTCATTGTCTCAGTACCTCAAGATGTCAAACATTGCTGACAACCTAAGCAAACAATTACCCTCTGCTAAAAACAATTTTCTTTTAATAACACTCCTTTTTTTTTCTCATATGCACAAATTGTGTGTGTGTGTGTGTGTGAGTTTTTTTTTTTTTTTTTTTTTGTACTCAAATTGCGCAATAAAGTGCATTTTTTTCTACTAAACAAATTTTATTTTTATCTCATAGCCTTTGCTTGCCAATAATGTAGCAATCAACTAAACAATTCTCCAGGTGCAAGATCAACTCACAACTTCAATATTCTTTAATTGTTTTGAGCAGTGTACATAATATTTTTAGAATTAGCAGATAAAAATACAGTGTTAGATTAATAAGTTCATTACCTGCATCTGCCTGATTTCTTCCCATGTAACGCCTTCAAGAATATTGGACTGTGGACCAGCAGTTACTTTTGACTTTAATCTGTTTGCTTTGAGCTATGAAATTCAATATTGTTTAAAAAAAAATCAGATAATTTTTAGCTAAACACAATAAAATAGAAGATTTGTTAAAAATGTTTGAAAAGAGATCACACTTTTATATATATATATATATATATATATTTCAAAAAGAATAAAAAGTTTTCAAATGAAAACAGTATTTCATTGTTTTCTGATTAATCTTTGATTAATTATTTCAACATTTAAATTAATGCAAATATTAAAATGTAATGTTTTTTTAAAAAAATTTTACAAATTCAAAGTTTGAAAATAATAAATAAACTAAAAATTATTAAACACTTAATGTTGAAAAAAAGTTATTAATAAAATTAAATAAAATTATTCTACATTTCTATATCAAAAAAAGAACTTACTTAAGAGTAAATAAACATTAATTGATATACAAGTTATTATGTTTATTCAACTATAGAAATTAAATAAATGCAACAATAATTTGCAATAAAAATATTTAAAATTTTCAATTTTTTCTGAATTTTTCAAAAATCAATAAAATAAGTTTATAAAATCTGCTGAAAGAAATTTTATCTAAGCACTTATTCTTCAATTTAACTTTAAGTAGCTAAAGAATATAAAACTTTAACTTTATTGAATAGCTGCTAAGTGAAAAGTTTTATTAATGAACCAAATTTTTAGCAAGAGAAATAAATTATGGCTGCAAACAAATTTAAAAATAAAATACATCTTATATTATCTTCATGTATAACAAATTAAATTGTATTCAAGTCTTTATTTCTCAGAATTATTCCTTTTATTCTTTTTCATAAAAATAAATTAGCAATACAAAAGTAATTTTTTAATATTACTTTTAAAATGGTTATGTTTTTATCCCATAATGAAACTTCAATATACAATCATCTTTCATAATCAGATAATACACAAAACTAAGCAGAGATATTAAGATAAAACAATTTTAGAATTTTTCATTATACTTGTATTTTTTTAGAAAAAATATTTGAAAATTAGATATTTACAGTTTTAATTAAATTTAACATTTTTAAAGATTTCCAATTCTACTGAAAATCTGAATGATTTAATTTGAAAATTGGTAATTAATAATTTAAATGAAATTAACTTACCATTCTTTCATTTTTATGTGTTTATATTATATTGACAATACAAACATTACTAGATTATTAATTTTACTTTAATTTTACTTAACAAATGAATGACTAAGTTTTATATATATGGGTAGATATTTAGTATCCTTCCATTTTTTTCATTACTTCCAACTACTATTTGGAATTTTAAAGCAACTCCAAAACTATATAAGTCATCTTGAGTTCAAGAGTAATTATCAATAAATTGTATCAATTGTGGCTATCGTATATTCACATATAACTCTGCTCGATCAAGATAACTATTTTTATCAGAATAGATTAATTTGAATTCCTGGCAAAAAGACTAATAGAAATGTTACAATGTGTGAAAAATAGAATGGGAATTCCCGAATCAAAGAAATTAGATAGCTTTTAGAAAAATTTCCAAATGCCATGAAAAGTGGGGAAATATAAAATACCTTACATGAAAAGCGGTTTTTAAATGATGTGCATTTTTATACTAATAAACAATTTATCTAATATAGTTTGCAAATCATTTTGTACTATTAAATAACAAGAGTTGAATATTTGAATTGACGTTGAACCTTTGGTCCCACAAAAATCTTATACAATCCAATAAAGTCTAAAAAGCCTTTATAAAACACAGTAGAATCTCTTTATAAGAGAAAATCAGTTACAACTGCATTCAAATATGTTTTTTAAGAAAATTGTTACATTCAAAAGCTTTAAGCAAGACCAGTGATGAAAAATCATCACTTTCTGAGATTTTAATACTTCCTAAAAGTTAAATTTAATGTCTTTATGGAACAAAATAAAAATTAAGGAACAAAAGATGGAATATAAAAACTAGCAACATAAGGTAAAAATTAAATTTTGTTGGCTAAAATTATCGTATAAGGGTTTTGTTGACACACCATTTTCACATATTTTGGCCAAGACCTTTAAAATGTGACATGGGTGAGGTATTTATTTAACAGGTTAATATAAAGAGCTTTGAATATAATATGTACAAGATACCCCACAAATTTGAAATGCAATCTGTATTTTGATAGTTTCTAGATAAAAGTTTAAAATTAATGTGCTTCATCAAGTATATATAACTAAACTTACACATTAGATGATAGTCTTTTATTCATTTATTTCTTGTCTGCAGTTCCAGACTCAACATAAAATTCATACAAATCCCTCCATCTTCTCAACAAAACTTCACGCACAATACTCTTTTAAACAATCAAATAAAATAGTATTCAACAATTCCAGAAACGTTATAACCCAAAGACTTTTCACTTTTTTAAACACAAATTCTAAAGCTTTAGCATGTAATACCACCAATGAATCTAGGTTCAACAAGAAATAAATTTAATGTCTCCCCCTCTCAATTTACTTAAATCAAAATTGTTTGTTTCACTGTCAGAATAATTCCCAGAACATATTTCTCATAAAATGAAAGTTTTCTTATTGGCTTAAAGCATCCAATGATACACCTTTTAGTTTCTACCCCAAATATTTCATATAAAATCATTTTCTTTTTATAAAAAATGTCTTAATCTTTATTCTTATCTTATGAATAAAATACACAAATAATATAGTGATTGTAAAAAATGCTATAGTCATTGTATAATACACAGGCCAAACAATCAATTCATTCCATTAGATGTATTGGTGATTTGATGGCTGAAAATATGAGTACTCTCTGGTATATGCCTTCAACTTATTATTCACTAGGAGATTATGAATCATTTTAAGATAACTGTTGAGTACCATACTCAGAAAATATATTTCTCAAACATCTCATTTGTTACATTGATAACAATTTTCACACATCCAATTTTTAATATAATGGTACACAACTGAACAAATCTTCTCAAAGCTGAGTTTTAAAAAATTATTTATGAATTGGAAACAAACTATGAATAAATAATGCAAATAAATGCACATTAAAATAAATATAATGTTAGAAAATTTGATGTAGGAAAAGTCTGAAAAGAAAAAAAATAAAGGGTTTTGATGATGAATTACATTCACGTGATTTTTTCCTTACACATAAAATTGATGTATTTGGTTTTCAATTATGTTTCATGAGCAACATTGAAGTTCATTTAATAACATACAGGGTCTAAATGTTTTTGGGTACACTTAGCCTCTTCAGTAGTTCTTTTCTGGCCCTAGTATAAGCCTTTTAAATTTGTGGGTTCAAATGAGGTTTAACTGATATTCAAAAGATGGACTTTACAGTTTCATATTGAATTATTTGTGAAACTGACACTGCTATATTCATAAAAAAACGGTTTTCATTTTAATTATCATGAGGTAATATACTCTTCCTAAACTAGCTGTAACTAATAATTTATTTTCGACATTTTTAATTTTATGAATTTTACTTATATTAGTAAGATTTTCAATCATCAACTTATTCAAATAGTTTTCCTTATCTATTAAATTGACAAGCAATTTACTTAAGCCCCTGTTAAACGTTTATCATAAAGGCATTTGGCTTACATTGATCATTTTAGCAATAAAATTATCAAGAAAATTCATGAAATAAAGAGTAGGTAAATACTGATGGTGTTTTTACAATTTATAATTTTATTTCAAAATTTTAATCACTTATATATTTTCCTTCATTATCTACAATGTCTAAACATTTTACTGGAAGCTTTTTTATGCCATTGTTGTAGAAAGACTGGTTTTGAAGGAAAAAAAAAAAAAAAAAAAACAACATGAAAGTTCATTGTGTGCATCCTGTTTACAATTCAATTTTTTTCCCAGTAAAAATTTTATATAGCACAAAATAAGGGAAAATCGCTTAAGGCCATATCTGGAAAGTAAGTAGGATGTAGCTAAAGCTCCCAATTAAATTCACTAATTTTTTGCAGCATTGTTCGAGCCGTATGCGGTTTAGCGTTATCATGATGAAACAACCCTTTCTTGATATTCACCAATTGTGGAGATTTTTTACCAACTCTGAGTTTAGACAGCAAAGTTGTTCTCAATAAACTTCTGAATTAATCGTCTGATTAAGTTCTAACAGTCCGAAATAAATTACACCATACATATCCCACCAAACACTCAAAAGAATCTTTTTAAGATGTAAAAATACCTTTGCTGCTGGAATCTGCTGCTTATCTCTATCTGTCAACGTTCTATTTCTTGTGACGTCAGGATAAATAATTAAATTTTTGTCACCTATTACCAAACGATCTAAAATCCCTTTCAAAGCATAAAAGGTAAGTGCAGATATTTATTCACTGTTGGCAATTGGTTTCAGATAATTTATGTAGTAACCATTTTACAAGCTTGTATACTTTCCCAATTTTTTTTAAATGACGAAAGACTGTTTCATGAGATGAATTCATCCTTTCTGCGGCCTGATTTCTGTGATTAATTGTAGCTCTGACTCCACAAGATTTTGAAGAATGTCATCATCAAAATTAACATGATGTCCAGAATGGGACTCATCATCAATGCTGCTTTTTCCAACTTTAAATTTTTTTGAGCATTTCTGGGCAATACTTACATTAATAATGCATTCACCATGTACACTATTAATTTCTGTCGCTGCAGACCTGGCATATTCACCACACGAAAATGAAAAATGTAGCACGAGTTTGTACTGATTATCTATATTCATCTTCTATGGGTACTAAAATGTGTTCAATATTTACGAAAGTTGGTGATGAATTGAATAATATATATGTCAAATGATGACAAGTTTCAACAGGCTTAAAATTGTATTGCTTTAGTAAATTTCATGCATTCTCTTAATGTGCACAAACTTATAGACTGACCTGATACTTAAGCTATTATGTATTTACAGAAACATATTACACAATTGCACACTGTAGTATTTGATACTTGTAAAACTTAAACAACTCATTAGTATCACTATTACAATTTGATTTTTAAATTGCCTTTAAAAATAAAGGAAAGCATCAAAATTGTAATTAATATTTTTTCTTTCAAAATGCAGTATTTATTAAACTATTATTTTTCTTTTGTTTTTCTGTAACATTAAAATAAGAATTTTTCTGAAAAATGATAATTACATATTCTAAATTTGAATCTTTTGGGGTAAAATGGAAAAACAAAATTTTTATGGAAATAAACAAAGTTAACATATATTTTGCAATATTAAAAACACTATCAATAATATGACTATAAGAAATGGTTTTGTTTTGAAGGTGTCTTTTAGTTTAAACACTCATTACATTTTTAATAAGACTGATTCCAAATTTATAAACCCATTTCTAACGTTCTATTAAATGTTTCTGAAATAAGTGAAAACCAAAAATTATCTATATACATAACTATTATTTTGAAATGGTTCAATGGAATTTGAAATCTTAGGTTGTTCTTCAAAAATGTTCACAGTAAGTAAAATTTAGCAAATAATTCTCCAAGTATAATGTTTAATTACTGAACGCCATGAATTAAGCCTTGTGATTACTTTAAAAACTTATAAACGAAATAATAAGTTGAAATTATTTAGGCTCAGTTATTCTCATTTACACATAATGGATAATTAAATTAATACCATAGAAGTTGGACAAGATTCAGCAGATTATATTAATTTAATTAAACTTAGTATTATTCAATATATATTATAAATTTTCAAATTCAATGTAAAAATTTAACTTAATTTTTAATAAAATCATTTTAACCTTCTGAAGTAAACAGGGAACGATTTCTTGAATAAATGATTAACATCACTAAAAGAAATTATACTACTTTAACATATTTCAGAAGTGTATTAAATAAATAGTATATTTCTTTTAGTGTACATATATAACATATATATATAATGCAGAATAACAATTATTTAACTTTATATTTTAATTTTTAAAGTAAACAATTATTAAGTAATTATTTTAAAGTAAACAATTATAACAGCACAGATTAATTATTCATACAGCTTGTTAATAATAAATTTACTATTGATAGGCAACTAATTAAATAATAAATTGCAAAGAAAAAATTTTTTTTCAAATAAAAGTATTGGAATATTCATTTTGCATCTAAAAACATAAACCAGATAGTTAAATTAAATAATAAAGTTAATTCAAAAACAAAACGCTAAGTAGAATTTCGGGGGAAATTTTTCTTCAACATAAAATATTTGATTTAATTTTTGTATATTTTCCAAATTTATATTTATTTGTATGTGTAATTGAAACTATTTTTTGATGATTTTTCTGTAAAAGTAGTTGCAAGAAAATGCATAATTTAAAGACTGACTGTTTTAAATCTACTCTCAAATAAACAAATAAAACATACTAAAAAATAAACACCATTTACAAGCATAGAAAAATAAGTATTAACTCATAAAATTTAAAACTAAACAATGCAGGTAAAAATGGGTTAAAATGTGGCTTAATTTTAAAAGTACACAGAACCCAGTCTATCTTCTGTGACATACTATATGAAGTTGATTAATTAAGAGCATAATATTTCATACACACATCAGGAAATGGTAACAAATGAAAAAAAAATTCAAAAAAGTATGCTAAAATAGTTCAATCTCAGTTTGATTATTCAAGATTTTTATTACATTGTGTTTCCACATCATCTATTACTGAGTACTTTTAATTAAAAAAAATATTGGAAAAAGAATTAGAACCTAAATGTAAATTATTTCACTATTCAAATATATTTCTATAAATGAACTAGTATGATTTTGGAAGATTAGTACTTTTCCTATTTTCCAAGTATCTTAGAAGAGATTGCAAGGAATAAATGTATTTTTTATTTGTATTAATATATATTTTTAACAGATCCCTTAAACCTCAAAATTTTAAAAGTTGCAAACCATGTAAGAAATTGACATTTTTTATTTTTCCATCAAGAAACATTTTTGCTATGTTTTATAAATATTTCTAACTAAACATGATTGTTACTTGATCAGCCATCAATTTTTTTATTTAATTTTTTAAAAATTAATTTTTTTTAATTTTTATTTAAAATTATTTTATACAAAAAAATTAAACAAAGACAAAACATTTTATTTTAAATTTTAGTAAAACATGATTTTAAAATAAGTCTAACAAAAGCACATAATATTTAACATTTTGAGACAAAATTTGTGATCCACAGGAAATGGAAATCAGAATTGTTAATTGTTACTGAGCATAAGTAATGTATACCTATATTTTTAAGTAACAGAATACTAAATTATTGGTTTTGAGAAAATTTAAACTTTAAATAAATATGATTTCAAGGACTAGAATGAAATTTTAATGATTTAGGAAAATTAATAAAGTTAGTAATTTTCAAAAACAATCTTACATATAATTTATTTTAATAAATAAAAGGCTCAAATCAAATATTATTTCTAAACTCAATTTTATAATATTTTGATTATTAATAATTCACGATTGAATATTAATTTTAACACTTAGGAATAAACAAATATCCTGCATCATAAATATCTAACTAAAAATTAAACGAAAAAATCCTAAAATGCAAGTTTTCATCATTTTTTAATAAATATTTTAAGTTAATTAAAAGTTTAATTTAATATATTTAACACAGCATAATTCATCTTTTAGCTCTTTGTATTTTAAAAATAATTTAAATAAAACCTCTAAAATGTAAATTAATAAATAATTTCCATCTAATTTTATAAGCTGTAACAGCCTGTTTCAATTTTTTGCTTTGGTATTTATTATTCAATTATATGACAATTAGGAAATATATAAAAAAGATAATGAGGTTAAAACTGACCTCTTTCTGTTTTCGTTTAAATTCTCCAAGATCATTAGTGATAGGAATGAACTGGTGCGGAGATTGAATTTTGATAGATGTGCTGTGTGAAGGTGACCCCTCCTGTACCCACTGTAGGGAAAAAAGAAAGAAAAGGGAAAATATCAAAGAAAAGTTTTAACATAAAAAAAGCAAAAGAATGCACTTAAAAGAAACAAGTTGCAATACAAGTTTATTATTTGTTTTCTGCCAAATCAATTATTAATACTTATTTTTAGATGTAATTTATAAAATATCAAAGCAATTCATTGTTACATACATTATTCACATATTTGTATAAATAGATGAAATAATTAATTTTACAGTTAAAATTCTTTTTTTCTTTTTTTTTTTTTTTTTAATCATAAAGTATAAAAAAGCTAAATTTAAGGTTTCATACATGAATAAATTTTAAAAAAAATAATTTTTTTATTTCTTTATTTCACAAAATTTATATTTCACAAAATTAGTCTTTTTTTAAATACTTATGCAACAAATTATTTCCATGCTTATATATTCAAATTTAATTACATTCTAAAACTGAAATAAAGCAGCAAAAAGTGGCAGAAAACAAAAGCAATAAAGGAAAAGTAGAAATAAAAGATGAAACTCAAAATGTTATGAAGAAATTAAAAATTAAATGAATAAAAATTGTATAAATCATAAGAGCAGTCCAAGAGAGAAAGAAATGAAATAACATGTGGGTACAGAAAATTTTCTCACATTTTTCACACATCAAGGTCTTGATAGAAAATTTTTTAACACATTGAGCAATTACTTTTGAAAACGATAAAATTGTACACTAGCAAAAAAAATTTATAAAATTTAGCTGAAGTTTTAAATAAAAATTTTTAACTGAAAAATATATATAAAACTGAAGCATTGCAACAAAAATGAACTTATTTCTAGATTTTCTCTGTATTGTAAGAATATATTTCATTTTCTGAAAATACATCACTCACATGTAACTACACTAAATAAAATGTGCATAAATCACATTTGTACACATATTCAAGATATTATTTCTTGAAATCATTGTGTACGAATGATAAAAGACAAGACACTAAATAAATTCTGAGCTTTAAAAGCAAATACTTTATTGAGGCTACAATGGAGACATGATTTTATAGATAACAAAAGCTTTGAGAAATGATTAATGTTAAGATATAAAATAGTTAAATGCATTACAAATCATCTAAAACTAAGAGTGTTCATAGTGCTGCTAACTACAGAAATATTCATTATAAACTTTGTAGAATAAAATTGACATTTTTGAGCAAAATATACAGGTATAATTGAATACACAACACTTTGACTACATATCTATAACGAAACACACATATATTAGATATACATTGCTCAGTTAAATATACATTTATAAAAATATTTGGTGTATTTCACTGACACTACATTATTGTACATAAAAACAATACTTTTCATAGATGTACATATGCTTTGCATTACAACCTTCAATGGAATTTGAAATAATAAACTTTAATATTGCTTATCTCTCAAATTTTAATTTACTTTTACACATAAATATTTTACAAAATTTGATGTAATAGCCAACAATTTTAAAAATGACTATAATAAAGCATAAATAAAAAAATCTAAATAATCCTGCACAATAATAGTTCTAAATTATGGAATGGAAGATTTTAAAATATTTTGATTAAACAAATAAAATCATTTCAAGCACACTCCACAAAATTGTTTCACTCAAAAAAACTTGATCAGAACATGATAAAACTAAAATTTTATGTTCAAAATTAATTTAGAAAATTAATGTAAATATTAATCAGTCAAATAAAATATTTAAATATATTAAGCAATATCACATATTTACATTAATTTATATGATACAAAACAAAGAAGTCTGATTTAGAATAATAGTTCTAGAAAAATTATGCATTTCTTATTAAAATATACAATGATTTCAAAAATGAAAATTATTAAATATTAGTTTTTCATTCAAATATATATAATACTATCAAAATTAACATAGGAAAAATAAATTATTTATAATAAAAGCTTTCAGTTTTTACATTATATTAAACAATAATTTCATCTGCTATATGCAGTTAAATAGAAATGTATTTGTTCAGTTGTTTAACAAAATGATGCTACACTTTGACTTCAAATTAAAAATCAAAATATAAATTAATAAATGCATCATTGTATGACATAAATAACGATTTAAAAACTAACAAAAATAAACAAAAACTAAACAAAAATATCACTAATATTTATTTAAAAAAAATACTGTAAAAATATATTAAGAAACACTTGAGCTGTATGTAACAAATTACTGATATGTATACATCAATAATGAAAAATTACATTTTGTTTTATAAAAGAAACAAAGTCATGCAAAAAAGATGTTAAGAGTTTAAAACAGGACAATTACTATATTTAAAATGACAAATATCTGAAAATGCTTTATTTACATGATTATGTGCAAAACTATTAATATTTTCAAAACATTGGTAAATACAAAGCTATTTATATAAGAATGAAATCTTATTTATTTAAAAGGCATATGTAAAAAATTATTCATAAATGAGCTGTTTTACAATAATGCTTAAGAAATAAAGTTAATTCAAGTGAGTTTATGTGTGATTCCAGAAACTATCGCCATTTTAATCTCTAAAAAACATTTATTTTCATATTTTAAAAGAGGTATGTAATGAATAGAAAAAATATAAGTTTGAGTACTTGAAATGCTTGCATTTAATATGTTGAAATTTAAAATAGCACAAAAACTGAATTATCTACATTAATTATTTTATATACAGTTCTCAGAAGTTTGATATCACTGAGTAATGTGGTTTCTAGAATCAGCAATTAAAATGAAATGAATTTATCATAGAATAAATTCCACCACAAATACTTACAAAAAGTAAATGTTAGAAAAAGTTTAAAAACTATTATTGGTTTTTCTTTGGCAATCAATTTTACAAGTACAATTTTACAGCTCTTTTACAAACAAATGTTCTTTTTTTTTTTCCATTTGTGGCAAAACACAAATGAAATACTTTTTTACAATTTAAAAAAATAAATGAAATACTTTTTTACAATTTAAAAAAA
>JAPDSC010061142.1:47658-91385 GCA_026290005.1 Latrodectus geometricus
TACAAAATTTTTATAATAATATCCTTTTAAATATTATATTAAAAATTCTAAGCAGCATGGGACAAATAAATACATAAATTATACAATAGAATGATATAAAGGAGTCAACATTGAAAACAATTGAACATAAACCATAGCTCTTCAGTAATGCAGTAAATGTAAAATATAATCCTTGAATTGATAATAATTTTATTTAATATTTAATGATATTAAAAATTTTAAATGCTTGAATTTGCTTAATTTTAATAAACATATGAACAAATGTAGAAATTATAATAAGAGTTATTATAATCAATTAAATCTTATATTTTTTTAATCATAATTCATTAACCATAATTTGATATAATTTATAATATCTCAAATTCTTTTGTATTTATTGGTATTTTCAAAATCAACAGATATTTCAAAATCAATTTTTATACAATTGTACTTCTCTACATTTTATCAGTATTCCATATACAAGTTTTTTAATGTGATCTCTGTTAATGGTAATTACAATTCAATTTCTTGAAGCTTGCACATTCTTTCTATTCTGATCCCTTTTAGATTCTGTAACTTTTCATACAAACATGTTTAATACAAGTTTTGCTAGAACTTTAAATTTTTTTTTTAAATAAAATGTAATACATTCTATTTTATTTATTTTTGAAGTAACTTATGATTTTGAATTTTCCATTTGTTGTTTATATTTCTACTCGCAAACAACTAATATATTTTTTCTTATTTCCAAAAAATGTAATAATACATACATAATTTTTTTCACTTTCAAGAATATAAGAAAATAATTTAAAATCAATTAGTAAATTTAATCTATATTGATATAGCAATTAAATTAAGCATAAAAAAGAGTAAAATTCACACACAAGGAACTTGTGGGATGAAATAATTTAAATGATAATTCAAATAATAATTAAAAATATAATATTTTCATTTCAATTTAACAACACAGGGCAAATAACTTCACACATGAAAGATGACGGCTTTCTGGAAGAATTTTTCTCAGATAGTGGACTCTATCGACATATAAAAAGGAAATAATTTTCTCTTGACTACCTTGATGGAATTTTAATGCCACTCAGGGATACAATCTCAATCTTTTGGAATAAGCGTGATTCTCTAGTAGGGAACTCTCAATGGCAGATTTTAAAAAATGAATATGGATATTGGAGAACACTCATAGGGAAATAATCGAAATAACTGATTTTCTGAAATCAAATATTTCTTAATTTATTTATATTAGGTTGTGTTTTAAATGTTACATTATTATCTATACTGATACAACAGGTTTTTAACTGAAAAATGTTTAAAATATTTACAATATTAGTTATTTAATACAATAAATTAAAATGAGTAACTCAGAAGCCAAAATATTCAAGTTTAGAAAAGAAATAATTCATATAAAAAACATTTTGTTAAATTTTTGATAAATTAATTTGATTTGAAAAGTATGTGAAATATTTTTCTAATAGTAAGCTCTGAAACAAATCTATACTGTAATAGTTATGAAAATTTTTCATTGGAATCAATGAAAAGTTTAAAAAAATCAGAAAATATCAGAAAATGGTTTCTGAGCTATTCAAATATTGAAATGTATTCTTAATACAATAATTAGTTTTAAAAATATTTTATGTACCTAAGCCATTTATCCTCCCCATAATACTGAGAATATGATGAAGCAGCTGGAGGCACTTCAACTTCATTCTTCATTTTTACTTGATCTGTGCGAATCATTGGTTGTTTAAAAGTATATCCAGTTCGGAAGCCCTAAAATATATAAAGCAGGATTTTATTATCTAAAAATATAACAAAGAATGACATTTAATAAGAATATTTCAAGATTCACATTATCCATTCTAAATGGTTTGGTATGTTTGGTTTGTTTATCACTCAATGGTAATTTTTTCACACCAGGGCTAATTAGGCTGAAAGCTACAGCTTAAAGTGGATTCCGAGCCACTACAAACATCCCAATCGAGGATGAGTTTCAAACCCACAACCAGTTGAACTGAAAGTCAGAAAGCAACCATTCAGATGGTAGCTTGGCTAATCCATTCTAAAATGTAAGATGTAAAAATCTAGATTTATAAATAAAAAAGGCAGCTAGGAAAATAAGTTTCAAACCAATGAAAAATTCCTTCTGCAGCAAACTTTTTTAATTGTTCAGTACAATATTGAATATGTTACTAAAATCTAAGAAAAAATGTTCAATTAACTTATTTTCCAAAAATTAGTAAGCATAAATCCTGAAAAATGAATGTCCAGAACAGCTATGACTAATAGTAATAATAGCACATGTATGCCTGAACATTAAGTCAAATAGTGTATAGCATACACAGATGAACCCATGAAACTTAAACATGTAACTGCATCAACAACTGGGACAACAGCAATTTTAAAGAACAGCACTGTATTTTATTATCAGACAAGTTATAAGTAAGCATAAAGGACCAATTGAAACAACTATAATGTTAAGTCAATGAGGGAATAAACTCTTCTACTAAATGAAAAATTTAGTGTTTAAAAAATAAGCTATCAAAAAACCTTCCAGGGACTCTTGAAATTTCTGGATAAATTTATTCTTTAATATGAGCATACATACTCTAACATACACATATAAAAACATACATACATCAACATGCACACATAAAAGTATGCATCAACATACATACACAAGATGCATACATAAAAGATATAAAAAATATATAACATACAGCATTATCTAACATTCTCATCAAAGCTTCAAATTCCAGGTCCCAAACTCGCCACTTCTTTTGTTTTTCTTTAGGTTCTGCTTTTTCCTTATCTTCATCACCACCAGGAGGTTCATCATCTTTAACTTCTTGAGGATACCCACCAGAAACTATTAACTCCCTTTCATTTTTAATAGCTTCTTCAGACATCAGTTGAATATTGTCAATTCCTATTGGCATTAGTCTCACCTGTCACATAAAACTTAAAATTACAAGAAAATATTCATAAATGGTTTAAAAAAAATTTCTAACATAAAAAGAATTTAAAAATATCAACTTTACTGAAGCAAATACTGGTAAAACCAAATATTGTTAATTTGAAAAGTATTGAAGTTGTGCGTTTCCTAAGCATATAAATTAAATGTAATGTCTAATAAGCACTAATTTCAAAGATTTCCAATAAATGAATATTAAAAAATAAATTGAAATACATTAAATTTCTAAGACTAGTTTGGTTTAAATACAATCTTACTGAGAAAGTTATTATTGTTGAAAATATAACCAATTTATTCAAATTTCGTAAAATTATTTGGCCTCCACATAATAAAATCAAAATTTTTCAATTAAATAATATATTTCAATGAAGAAAAAAACAATTTAACTAAATAAAAAAAATTTTTAATTTACATGAATATTTAAATTGCAAAAGTATTAACACATATTTTTTTGATTGAGATAAATTAATGAAAATAAAATAAAAATATAAAAAAATAATTTCTTTAAAAAAATTCATTTAAAAAACAAAAAATGAAAATGAATGAAATATTGTTTATTTTAATACAGCATTGCATTCTTAGGCACATTATTTCCTTATTTTGAGATACTGAAGTTCATTAGTATTTCAAAATTTAATTTTTTATTGAAGTAAAAAATGAAAAAGTATCGATAATTTTGTTTTCACAGATGAAAACAATGCAGCACACTACAATAAACATGTGTATAATAAATATGAATAAATTTAAGAAATAATAGAAATTAAAATAAAACATTCAAAAGATTGGCAATGAATAAATTTAAGCTTTTAACACATTGTCTCACTTCACATTGAGGAAAAACAAAATTGAAAAAATGTATTGAAAAATACATATCAGAGTACAATATGCAAAACATAAACTTAAAATTTAAAAAAAAATTTCAAAGAAAAAAGGACTAGCACCAGGAGTTTGTTTAATAAGTTGATTGAATACTCTGTTATTACATTTTGAACCACCTAGTTTAAACCTAATTTAAGGACAAGTTTGACTCCTATCTATGATTTAAGGTGAATTTTTAACCACTACATAACATGACATGACATGACATAACATTGCACTCACACATTTGGTGGAAACTGATCTTGAAACTGTTTTATTAAAGCTATATTGACAACACAGAAAAAAATCAAATTATTAATAACTATTATCTGACACAACTAAAAAATCTTTGATAAATATCTATGAATACATACAAATTAAAAGATTATTTGTTTTGTAAATTAGTTTTCATAAGAAAGAACTAAAGTAGCAAGCAGCTTTTCTTCAGAAACTTAAACTTTAATATTATTAAATATATTGAAAACAAATATCAGTTTCATATAAATTTGCTTAAAGTTTGAATGAAAATATTCCAAGAAAAGCAATAAATAAAAAAAATCACTTAGAAAAATTAAATGCATAAATTCCACAATTACATTGCTGACCACGCAAATTACAACACCAAGAAAAACAAGATATATCACAACAAAATTTATTTAGTAGATAACATGTTGACCAAGTATCAATGATTAAATTTATAAACTCCTCTGAAGTGGTGGTTCCTGCCAAAATCAGAAGCCAGAGTAGTACCATTGATGGAGACTACCGTTGCCACACATCTTGATATAAAATCAAAGACTTTGTATGTGTTCTTGGAGTACACAGACCAAGCAGCTTCTACGCGCTGCCCTAGTTGATCTGGTGAGGCAGCTGGGTATATAATTTGGGACAATTGTAGAGCAACTGTGGACCAAATATTTTCTATTGGCAAAAGATCCGGAGAACGAGCCGGCCAGAAAACGAAGTCAATCTAGCGATTGACGAAGAACTCTTAATAATGCATACCACATGTGGTCGTGCATTATTCTGTTGAAATATGGCTGTGGGCAAACCCTGAAAGTAAGGAAGGACAACTAGCTTTAATATCTCAAAGATATAGTGCTGGCTGTTTAAAGTATTGGCTACTAGAGGAGTTGGGAGAGTGATATCCAATACCACCCCATATTATATTACCTGGTGCAAGACCAGTGTGGCAGTGCCTAATGTAGCTGTTCAGCATCATTTTTCCACAGTGTTTATAGGCTCAAATGTGGCAAGCATGGTGTTGTAGACAGAAGCCTGACTCATCAGTAAAAACAATTTCATACCATTTGGTCATCCACATCCTTCTTTTATCACACCATTAGCGGTGGAGATGTCTGTAGTTCTGCGTCAAGATTAGACAAAGCAATGAACGTTTTCCGGACAGACCGTTCTACTATAAAGGGCATTGAATGGTGCACTGGATGATGCGTTACAGACTAAATGTACTGCACTATGGTTTGTGACATGGCTGAAAGATCCATCAAAGTTATGTGCACATCATGAGAAGTGGGACACTGAGGTGAATGTGATAAAAAACACCAGTCTGTCGTACCCTCCTGCATCCAACAATCATATATCTGATACAGCTGTTTGATACATATATCTGATACAGTTTTGTCCAACATGACTATCGATTTCCTGAAAGGCGCACATGATGTATGTCTGAAATTTTGTAAGTCTGCGCTGAAGTTTAAATCATTTGAATATCTCACCTCTGCTAATGCATGTTGCAAATTCCATGCCATTAGCATGCTTCATTCAGAGTGTTGCATTTACAGTGGCCAGCAGTGTATTTCCACCTGCACATTAGTCTTAATAAAGCAACAAAATGACAAAACCTGTTTTAATATAAATAAATTTAGAAATAACTTTAATACCTGAGTTTCACATGCTGCAACAGCTTTATGCAACATAAATACAGCTTCTTCAATAGATTCTCCACAAATAAGAATGCCTCTATTTCTTAAAATTAGAATCTAAAACAAACATGAAGTTCATCAATGAAACAATATATATATATACATATATATAACACATTGTAAATAAAATATTTTAACAAACTGAAAACAGTTATTTGTTGATTTCAATTTATAACAGTAGAAAGATTTACATGTGCATATAAATAATTTACAAAATACAGAAATTTAAATATTTCTACAAATTTTTATACAATTCTTTTATAAAAAATTCTAGTACACATTACATTTTTAAAAAAATTAAAATAACATGTGTAAAAGGAACCAATTATATCTCAGTAAAATAAAATTTCGTTGCTTAAAAAAAATGCAAATTAATGAATACTATAAATTCCTGGAAATCTATCAACTGCATGAAGAATTATGTGTAATATACACTATGAAACACTTTTTATTCACAAAATCTCTTCAAGTAAGTTAAAACTAAATCTAGCATATTTATTATTACTGCTGCATTTAATGATATCATAAAAAAGGATAATAAAGCATTTAAGTAGCGAAAGTCACTTTAAGCATGCAGTAAGACATTAACCATCCCTATTAGTAAGATGGAAATCCAATTTCTTTTTTAAAACAAGATACACCAAAAAATGGCATCATTGAACTAAATATATTCTTGTATGTAAGAAAATATTATTCTTTCTTTTACACAAGAAAACATTATTAAAGATAATATTATCTGTTTGAGTGCGGTGAAGCGCTATCGCGCTTCACTTGTTATGTTATGTTTATATATAAGAAAACTCTTCAGCACTCAAACGGTTATTAAAAGAAATTTTACCATATTTTCATGTAAATATAATTCACCACACCTTATTATCCACAAAGCCTTTTCCCCACAAGAGAAAGGGGGGAAAATGTAGCATTATCCACAGAATTTTTTTTTCTGACAGTCAAAAATATATACTGTTGATAATGTGGGTTTAACATAAAATAAAAAACACACAGTATGATTCAAAATATAACCGATCAAGAGCAATAATTCTGAGAAGATCGTAATAAAAAACTTATGGATTTTTAGTTTCTAATTAATTTCAAAACGAGTTTAGACGTATTTTAAAAATAAAATATATTTGTTTTGTAAATAATTAAAAGAAAGAAATGGATATTTTCAAATTGCGTATACATTCAAATGTGGATATATTTTTGTGTGTGTATTGTGTATGCTTTGTTTTTCACTTCACATTAACATGTTTGTTGCCATATTTTATTTCCCTTTACTATAACCATAACCGTATTTTTCGCCGTATAAGACGCACTTTTTCTCCCCAAAATTCGGGGGGGGGGGAAGTGCCTGCGTCTTATACGGCAAATACAAAAGCCCACCATGGCAAGGAATACGAATCAAAGATTCTGTCTTTTCATAAGTTTGTTATTGATGTGAGGAAGAAGAATAACTTTGAAATGAGCCAGATTGGGATCATGGATGAAGTCCCGCTAACGTTTGATGTGCCATCAAACAGAACCGTAGATAACAAAGGAGCCAAAAGCATAACCGTAAAAACCTCAGGGCATGAGAAAACCCACTACTCGGTTGTGCTGTCCTGCTGTGCAGATGGTACCAAACTGCCGCAAATGTTGATCTTTAAAAGGAAAACATTCCCAAAAGAAACAATTCCACGGGGAGTCATCGTGCACGTTATACAGTTGATATAAAATATTTTATTACAGAATTTGGTTCATAATCTTTTTTTTTTTCTAGATTTGCCACCTTTAAAATTGGGTGCGTCTTATATGCCGGTGCGTCTTATATGGCGAAAAATACGGTAATTTAAAATCTGTGTGACTAAACGCTTTCGCTCCCATATGATGATATACAAATTTGTATACTTTCAAAACGAAACAGCTCACGTAAAGACAAAATATGAAATGCTCTTGCCTAACTTCAAATGTAATAGTATCTTTCTGAGGAGCCAAATTTTTTCGTGAACATAACTGGATAAAGCTGATTATAGATGAAATAAGTCAGTCGTGTCATAATGTCACCTGTTATTTATTTCATAAAACATCAGCTTCAGTTGCATCAAAATATTGAGTACAATGTACTGATAAATAAAAGGAACCAGATCAAAAAAAATTTCAAATAATTTAAAGGTTTAGACAAACTATAGCTTAAAAATAAGCATTATCATGAAATATAATTGAGACATATATACAGTATTGTAGAATGAAAAACAATTAAATGCAATTTTTTAATTAATATTTCTTAACTTTAAAGTTCTACAAAGATACAAATTTTTTTAAAGAATTATAATATTTAGTCTTATAAAAGAAAGAATTTTCCTTTGCTACCAATAATCTGCATCATTCATAGTAAAATATTAGCAGAATCTATAGTTTTTTTTTTTGGGGGGGGGGTAAAAGATAAAAAAAAAAAGGAGAAAAAAAAAACAATCAAGATAAATCATTTACTTCTACATAAAAAAATTGACAAAAGAATTGTAAACTAAAAATCAAAAATCGCTTAGAAAAAGCTCACCTTATTAACTGGGCCTAAGCTACGAGAAATTTGTTCCCTTCCAGCTTGATCAGTTGGAGTTCCATGAAAATCAGAATAGCTGATCTCCCCAAGAATGGCAGCTTCTTGGCTGATAGGCAGAAGTCCGCATTTTGTAGCAGATACCTTAAATAAATTTAGTATATTTTATTAAACATTTTGCAGTTTACAAAATTACAAAATTAAATCTTCCCATCAATAAAAACCAAAAAAAAAAAAAATCTAAATATGGTAAAAACATTCTAAGTAGAAGATATAAAACTTAAGAAATAAAGAAAAAAAAGTTAAAAGATTAAACTAAAGATCAAAAATTTTAAACTTAAGCTGAATTCACTTTTTGAAAAAGCAACATAAAAAAGTAACATAAAAACTGAAGTAAAATACAAAAACTAGAATATATTCTGTTAAACATTTTCTGCTTCAAATAAAAGAGTGAAATAATTAACTTTTTCACTAGTGGCAAGTCCACATAATTTTACAAACTTTGTTACCTCTTACTAAAGGAAAAAATAGCTTTTCATAAGTAATTTTCTTTCAACTGATCTGTTAAATAATTTAACCCTTCTTTGCATGATTTTTTCTTTATTGGTGAAATAAATCAAGTTGATATAATTCATGTTCAAAATTAAAGGGAAAATGGTTAAAAAAATCTTAGTATATATTTATAGTATAAATTTAGCAAAAAACAATATTCTAAAAATTTCCATCATCATCCAAAGTTAGATCATTAGCTTAATACTAAATAGAAATAAAAGAGGAAAATAACAGAAACACATGTTACAAACCTTGCTTCCACTCATTTTCAATTTTTTAGCAATAGAAACTCTAATATAATAAAACAAAATTATAAACGAAATCATACGTTTATTGCAACTACAACAAACAGCAGAATAAGACAACTTTAAGCTCGTTTCACTGATAATGACACTTGTTTATTTTTGACAGCTATGTTTCTTTTTATGCAATGGACATTAAAAAGGTATCCAAACACGATCAACTGAAAGTGAACTTGTCCTTTTATATAATTTTTGGACATTATAGGTTATGATGGAAATTTCCACCATTATGCAAAGAAGGGTTAAAATATTTCAAAATCCTTGATTTTTGAAGAAACAAAAAAGCATCATATTGTTAAGCATTGATATAAGATAAATTCATTTCATGGCAAATGTTTAACATTTTGATTCAAGACTAATCTTTTTCTTTGACAGATAGCCGCTCTTACAATATAGTTAATATTTTAATGTGAAGACATGCTAATTTTCGCTTATACTTTTCTAAAATTAGATCATAATGATTCAAATATATTTTTACATTTATTATCTGAAAAGACATGAATATTTTTACTTACGGCAATACATGGCGGTGAATGAACTTGAATAATACATTTTAAATCAGGTCTGGCAGCATGAATAGCTGAATGTAAGGCAAATCCTGGGCGATTAAATGTATAATTTGTTGTGCCAGGGTCTATAACATTACCCTGCATATCAACTTTTAATAATGAAGAGGCAGTGATTTCATGATACTGTAAACCATATGGATGGCAAAGAAAATGTTCTTGGTCTTGGCTAACTCGTACCTAAAATGCAAAAAGAACATATTTAACAATAAAATTAGAATGCTTTTCCTAAAAATTTTAAATGAAGCTTGATTCACTTGAGCTTAATTTGTTTAAAAAAAACTATCAATTAAATTCACAAGTTAAGATTCTTAATACAAACTAAAGAAAGGAAAGATCTTCATGGTCTTTGAATTTAAATTACTAAATGAATATACATAATATGCATTTGAAATGACATACTAGTTTTGAAGGTGTATCCAGAAATAATTTCAGTGAACTCAATACAGGAGTTATTTAAAAATAACTAATTTTTTCAAGGATACAAGTATTTCAAATAAAAGTAAGTTTTAAACAACTTTTACGAAAAAATATAGCCAACTAAAGTCAAAGTTTAAGTGTAAATGTTTTTGTAACACCTTTTATAAATAAATTAGCTTACTAATAAACTTAAAAAGTATATTTCAATGAATTTTCAGAATTGTTTGATATATTAAAGCAAAATAGAATATTTCACAAAAATTGACAAGTAAAATCAATTTTGTAAAAATCAAGAATAAATATTTTGAAAATAAAGTAGATTCCAAATTTTTAAGATCCAATTACAAAATTTGCTTTTTTAATGAAAATTACAAGAGGAAAAACACTAATATAATAAATTATATGATTAAATTTAAACAATAAAACAAAGAAGAAACAGCTGATTTAAATAACATTTTAGTTATCTTATCAAATTTTACCATTAAATATAATTTATACTTACAGTTATATTATTGAACATGCTTTCAGCCCAACCATATAAATCAATGAGCCTGTAAACTGCAGCCAACTTTGATCGCTGAATTTTTTCACCTTTAGCATACCTCAAGCCATCAACACCACGTATGTCATTAATTGGAATGACACAAACACCAGATCTCACAGTGGAGGGAGCAGTTCGAGATGTGTGGGGAAGTAACAATTCTGTGACTTGTTGTAGAGCAGAGAGATTTGCAGTTACACCTCCTTCACTCATTTGGGATTCAATGATTCGCTCAAGTTCTTCTCGAAATACCTGGCTGGAAACCATAAATTTATTGTGTTAGGTTGAATTAAATTACATGAAACAAAAAACTCAAATGAAGACAGAAGAAAAATTCTAAAAATTTATCGTAATGCTCAACTGATTTAGGATTCTAAATTTTGTGGACAAGATTAAAAAATATACAAAATAAAATGAATACACTTTTACATAAGAAATCTTATCTAAAATATTCTTTCAATTACTTTTATAGAATACTTTAAAAAATACAATTAAAACCTAGGAAGCAGTTAAAAATAAATACTTGTCTACAATTATTTGAGGATAAACATACAGGCTTGATAGTGATCACTAAAAATCTATTATTAATAAAAATGTATTAAGATAATTTATAAAATAAATAAAAATATGTGATCTCAAAAGTAAACTCCTAAAAATTATAAAAATTTATTTTAAAAAATTTAATGTAATTTCAAGAAAATACTTTTATATTTCAAAAACTACTTTTCAAAGTAACCAAATAATAAAATTTGCATTGCTAAAAATAAATTCACTAATGTCATGGGATTTTGAAAATAATTCAGCAGACATTACTACTCTATTCAAAATAAAGGTTATGATTTGGTTTAGTTTCCATCTGAACCATGATAAACATACAAGCTGAGAAAAGAATCAAACTCACAAACGACTGAACCAAAGGCTCAAATGCTAACCATTCCATGCCAGCTCAGCTAAATGTTACAAGTGGAGTAAAATTATAATAAACTGCAGACAAATCGAAAAACAAACATAAAAAAATTATTTTATACCAAATATTTACTATCTTCTTGTATTTCACAAACATTAGTAAATCTCTTAGATCTCAAAAAGTTTGATTTGCAAACTTTCATTTTGAACTACCAAGCTCTGCTTCAAAGAACAAATAAAGTAAAATTTATTCTGAAACAAAATTTTTAATCAAAATTACCATATTAGAATTAATGAATATTTCAAATTTAATTTGCAACTATTTACAGAATGAAAATTTTCTGAACTGAAATTAGATAAATAAATCCTCTAAAATTACCTATTCATAATAATTTCAACTCTTTTTCGCCTCTCCATTTCTTGCACATCCTGTTGTATATCAGGAGGCCTCCACATTTGCCTTTGACATTCTGGATCATCGGGATCAAACATTTCTGGAACCTTAGGATTCTCATTTTCGTTGGCATTCTCTATGTTGGACATCTTGCTTATCCTCTAGGTGTAAAAAACAATTTTATGAAATATATACTGTCAAATCTTAAATAAAAAGAAAAATTGAAATCTGTAAAGAAATTGACAGTAAAAATTATTTCCTTAGTTTTCTAATTAAAGAATGGTTTTATGGGATTCTTGAATATTAAATCTTTAATGCTTTGCCAAAATACCTAATTTAACAAAGTTCTAAAAGTAATTTATTTATAAATTAGCATTAGAAATTTCATGCATTAGAATGTTAATACATAAATTTGGAGATAATTAAAATTATAGAGAAGTGAATTTATGTTTGGGTAGTTAACATTTAATTTGGTTCCTATTTTTTATAATTAAAAGGAAATGACAATTTTATTATTAAATTGGATAGCATCATATTGAATATTTTTATGACTTTTTTTTTTTTTTTTTTTAAATTTTATAAGTCAGAAATATCAAATTTGGAATGTTTCAAAAAAAATCAATTCAACAAACATTAAAGCACCAGAAAGAAAGAATTGATCCTATGTTCTGATCAGAGGATAAACTCTAATTTTATGCTAAATATTCCCAGACTCTTCAAGGTTATTCATAATATGACTTTCAAAGTTTCTGCAAACTCAGCTAAAATTTAATGCAAATGAAACTCTAAATGAACAACTAAACATATACAAATTTATTTTTTTTTACACAATAAAAATGAAAAAGTAAAAGCATGAATGTGGCTTTATGTAATCATCTGAATACATTTTATAAAAACTTGCTATGATGCTCCACCTAAAACATGGGTGATTGAAAATTTAGTCATTAAAATTTAGTCAAATAATGTGCACAGTACCCAGTTGCATTCAATTGCAATGGAAAATTCCATGGTTTGTGACATATTAAAAATAAATACTTGAAGCAGTTCCCCCCCCCCCAAAATTTATTAAGTTGAGATTAAATTACAATTTTCCTGGTATAATTTTGAAAAATCATCATTTTAAAATAAAACTAAATGAATTCATATGAAATGAGCAACAAAGCATTTTAAATTTTATTATATATTTGTGAATTTTATTGTATTTTTAATTATATATTTAAATCCTATTCATAACAGATGGATGTATAGCAACAAAGTATTGCATGAAGTGACAGTATTTAGAAATGGTAATACATTTTTAGTCGATCATACATCGGTATAACGTTGCCTCAAAATATCGTTAAGGTGACTCAAAAAGACATTATAATTCATTATAATGATAAAAATGTTTCATAAAAAGACAAAAAAACAAGAATGAGAGTTAATAAAATCAGTTGAATATGATTTCACAAACCTCCATTTTAAATATGATTTCATGAACCCAAAAATAAATTATATTGAGACCAGATTACATGAACAATTTATTAATATTTTTCATATAATTCAATTATTTTTTAAAAATTAAGAACAATGTTTAAAAACAAATATTGAGTTTTAACACTCATATTCAGAAATCATTCAGGAAGTATAAAATTAAAAATGTGCACGTAAACGTAGAGTCGCAAATTTTCTGCAGTCATCAAAAATAACAAAGAATAAACCACAACTACTATTTATAAACTTAAGTCCGACATAGAGGAGAAAAGCCATCATATACGCGGGGTGATGCATGCTTAGCACGAAAATCGAAAAGGAAGTTCGTCTTCTCAGCTGTAGAGTTCGGAAACTAAATTGGCAAATAAAAAAGGTCAAACTCCGGAAAATGAAGTTCGTTCACAGCCGGACGAGCGCACTAACACAAAAACATTTTTGGACAGACGATACAATTAATTTTTATTATTTCCCGGTTAAGCCCACGTAACGATCATTTGTGGTTTTTCAATTGCATTACATGCGAAACAAATTACAGAGGTGACGAAAAAGTTAATTAAATAATAATCAAACCACTTATAAAAAAGCAATAACGTACGTATAGATAAAACATCGTGTGAAAGTTCGTAAACGGGCGATATGTTTTTCTACTGAAGAAAAAATATCAAAAATAAAACTAATATCTTTAAAAAATAAGCATGCGTATTTAAATAAACATAAATAAAAAAGATATTAATTGCAACGGCATTAAATAATGTCATTACCTAAGGAAATTAAATATTTAATCTTCACTGATTAACACTTCATTACAGTAACCTGTAGAAATCAAGAGAGCAACATAAAAAGCATACATATTTATATTTTTCATTATCAAAGAATTTGAGAGAATTTTGGTAGGTAACCATACATACTAGTTTTATCAATACAATATAGGTACTGAACGTCAGTTTACATATATGATAGATGATCTTTACAAAAAATTATTTTTATCACAATGAATAGATATTATATTTATGAGCAATTATATTTTTATTTTAAATAAATATTCTAACTGACCCAGTTTGTAAGCACAATCAGAGCTTCAAAAAATCTCTCGCCATATAAAATAGAATTAACAAATATGAATATTTTTTTCAAATAAAATTACTATAAGAGGAGAAATGTTACATGAACAGATCGAGACAGATCTATTCAACTAGGAGCTAAAATTACCAGTAAAATTGGTATATTTATAAACAACCATCATTCTTTCAGGTTGGAAAGATATTTTGGGATGACCAACGAAGCTTTGCACGAAAAAGCAGGCTAAGCAAATTTATAAAATGGGCCTCTTTATCGTGAAAAATAGAATTTACTTACCAGTTGTAAGAAGTCAAAATTTAAAATACTTACTTGAAATTTACCAGGGAGTTTTAATGAACACAAAGCAACTACAAAAAAAATGGTAAACAGCGTGTGTGCCTAATTTTTAACGGCAGAACTAAGAGTCCAAATATGCCACACGTGAGGCAAACTAATTGCACGATCAATTTACTTCGAAAGGGTCAAAGGTTAAAAAGCAGTTCAGTAAAGAAAAATAATAGAATCGATATGCCACAACTTTGGATAGCAGATAAGATTCTTTTGTAAATCGAATAAAATAAACGCATTAAATCAAAACAAAATTAAAAATATTCAAAAATAAAATAATTGTATGCAAGGAAAAAAAACTGCCTTTTTTCTAAAAGCAATTGCCAAATTTTTAGAACTATTGGGCAATATCCTCAATAAAAAAAAAGCACAAACTTCAGAATCTTAAATAGTACATCTTGCTACTTTTTAAACAGAAATTAGAAAACTAGAATCCCTAAAAAATTTTCTTAGAAGCGAAAAAATATTTCTTATGTACATAAATATTTAGGTAATTCTCGCCATAAAATTTCAAGTTTCTTCCAAAAAATAAGAAAATAAAAAGCTTTATCAAGGAAAGCATTAAATAAAAAAAGAAAGAAATTAATAACAGACATCGTGGAAAAAAATATTAATATGCGCAGAAAAAATTTAAACAAAAGAAAAGCACTCCAATTAACTTACTATTACTCTTCGTCAATCTTGTTAGAGGTTGACGCGTTGGCTAATAAGGTACAGAGCTGCATAGAGCAATTACCATCAAGACATGACCTAGCATTGCAGCAATTTAAATAAGAAAAAGAAAAGAAGCTCATTACTATTGTCATATTTCTCCTATTTTGCCTAAATTTATGATCCTCTTAATGAGAACCTTTTCTTCTTCGAAAAAGTCACGTGATAATTTTTTTCCCAGATTTTTGGTGTTGAAGCTTATTTTCAGCCATTTAAAAACTAGTTTGTTATTTAAGTCGGTCTATTTTCTTTGCGTATAATCAAGGCATATACAAAAAAAAAAGTGAAAGTAAAAGAAAAAATTTATATGATTTTATGATGGAAATAAGATTGGATATATAATTAATACTATTGAGATTGACAAAGAATTTTTAGAAACTTTAGCATCCCTTATTAACGTAGGCTTAATCTCATTATTATTATTACTCTGAATTGGAAATTTAGCAGGATTTTCCCTGCGCAACAATTTAATAACGCTTTTTATTTATGAAAACCTCCTGCAAAAAAGTAATATGCATTCAAAGCTCCAACAGCTTTAACAATTGCGTAATGTCGTCAGGGTGGTTTTCTTTATTTGTAACGCACTTCACATCAAAGCAAACAGACTCTGATCTACAGTTCAAAACGGATTTCGAACCATTACAAACATCCAAGCACAAAGCGAGATTCGAACACACGAGCCAATGAAGCGAAGGTCAGATAGCTGATGACTCGACTGGCATCTAGACTAGTGTCGTCGGAAGGTCAAAAACAGAAAGCATGCGTCCTTAATTTCGCATAAAGGCTCGCCTTTTCTCCCTCCTACACAAGCATACACTAAATGACAGAATATGGATAAATTAAGCCTCTTAATTTTAAATTTTATAAAATAATCCTTTCCATTATATTTTCTCTTGCTTCTATATAAATAAAATATTTTCAAATTAAAAAAGTTGTAGTTACTAAAATTTGTAATTTTTACAAAAGAATATGGATTTTTTCAGTACTTCAGAATACTTGCTGTTCGCTAACATAAATTAATGCACTATTCCAACCTGAAGAGGTTTCCATACGTTTTGTAATAAGTAATGAAAAATAAATACGAAAATAAGTGTAATAAGAGATTACAACAAATAATTATGGATAAAAAATTTTTATTAAAAGAAAATAAGTTTTGAATATTGAAACAAATATATTATGTAAATTTTTCTCATGGAATTTCTCTTTTACCATGACTTGTGTCCGTGCATTGATGAACGTCAAATAAAATTTATATTTAGCGTCTAGGCGTATGTGTGCTAAAATTATGCTATTTTTTTATGAATGATTGCGCATGCAATATGAAGTTTCTATATTGCGTGTGAAGCCAAAAAAAGTACTGCGGCATGACTAAAACATTAGCTACTTACAATTGGAACTTGTTTGCCGAAAAATGAGAATTAAAAAAAAATGTTTCGAAGTTTTATTAATTTATGTAACAACATGCGTTATATAAAAATAAAATTCGTAATTGATGACACCACACAAATGATAAATAAAAATATTACTCGCTATGAAAAAACACATTATTTTTAAAAAAAATTGTTAAATTAAAAGAAATCTTTATGGCCTTAAAGACTTCCTGGCATATGATTATTGCTTTAATATTCAATTTATTACTTTATGTTATTATTTTATCTTTTAAACACGAGAGCTAATCTGATTAGAAGCAACAGTTTAAAATGGTTTCCAAACTTAAACGAACATCCACGTCTGAAATAGGATTCACTGTTGGAACTGAAGGACAAAATGATAACCATTCAGCTTTCAATTTGGTATACTATTTGACGGGGAAATAATTCGAATGTTTCATAAATTTGTCGATTCAAACAAAACTTACACAGAATCAAAAATCGCAAAAAAAAAAAAAAATCACCACTACTAATTTTTACATTTACGTTTCATATTTAAGTAATCCTCTTGTAAACAAGCTAAAAAATTGAAGCTTTATATCAAAATAACGGTTAAAGAAATAACATTGAGCCCCGTTTGCACAGGTCAAGTTGTACATATTAATGCCCGGAAGGAAGATTAAAGAAAATGTAAGACTTTCATATAATGTACACACCATTTAATGAACAAATAATGAATTCTTCAGTTAAAGTTGAGTTCTTTTTCATACTAGACTGAAAAAAAAGCTTAATAAATAATCAGTGTTATTATAACAAAAAAAATTTTTGTAGAAACTTCTAATCAAACAAAATAGGTTAATTAAATCTAATATATAACTGATGTCGATATAAAGAGACAACAAAAAAATGAGATATTTATTAGTATCTTATTTACTATATATAGTCGCCTAATTAAAGATTTCTGGTACTTAAACAAACTGGAGAATTTACAGGTGAATTTATGGCAGATATCAAATGTTATATATAAAAAAAATGAGCGATTTTCATATGGCAGATATTCGGCAATATAACTTCAAATAAAGGTGAAGTGAAGTAGATAAGCAGGAAAAATAAAAAAAACTGATAAGTTTTAAAACATTATTTCACTTTTAATGCTTAAAAACTAGGTAAAAAAATATAAACACATATTTTGAATAATTGCTTTGTAAAAGAAAAATATTTAACTGCCACTCTCTTTTGCAATATGAAATTTTTGATAATACATTTAAAAGAAAATAATGAATAAAAGGTCAAAAATATTAAATTGCCCATATGAAAGAAACTTGGAATAGTTTAATAATTAATTTTCAATTCTCACAATATTTTTTAAATGTTTGCATAAAAATAATATTCGAAAAAGCAATAAAAAATCTTAATAAATTCAATGACTAAATTAATTTCTTTTTATAATTTGTCACAAGGTGGTCACTTTTGGTATACGAGAGCTGATTCGACTCAATTCTTCACTTTAAAGTGAATTACAAAACACTACAAATATCCATGTCCGAAGTGGAAATTGAATCCACGAACAATTGAATCGAAGGCCTTGCCACTAATTACGCACTTGCTATCTTGGTTCTAAAAATGGTTTAATAAATGTAAACGAAAAATCAGTTAAAATGATTCGCAGAATTTTACATAATTCATAAATTTCTTTGTAAACTTCATACAATTAAATATGCTCTCTTTTTAAATTATTGATAGTAATCAAAATAATAAAGAAAAGTTAAAAGCATTTAGATAGGAATTTAAAACTACCTCTTAAAACATGCTAATCCCACAAACAGTGCGATAGTAATTCTACCATATATTATTATATCTATACCAAACAGCATGAGCAAACAGTGATCCGCGTACAACATGCAGTCCGCAGTTATTTTGAGCTCGCTAATTCAATCTCAAAATTCCGCCTAGATCTGCTAAGGTTAGAGACATTCTGCGAAGTTTGGATGAAGTCAAGATTTCAGGATTATAAGAAAATTAAGGCTAAATTCAATGTCCGCTTTTTATCTCATAGCAAATATTGACACAGACCCTGAGGCTTAAACTTTTAACTGGAAGTCAGTATAAAATGTGAAAGAAATGTTTAATGCTATTATTAACCTTCACAAATCTTCCCCGCTAAAATTTCAATATATGAAAAAATTTGCTAAGCAAGTGTTCTCTACATTTGGATAGGCATATTTATGAACAAAAATTTTTATGAAGAACAACAAGAATAAGTAAACTTAGTTGGCCGACATGCATTTGTAGGCATTGAGAATTCCAATATAAGTCATCTCACTCTGGATTTCAAAAGGATTGTAGGAAAGTGTGATAATGTTAATCTCAAACTGAGAGTAAAATTATATGGGAGGCTTATAGCTATAGATTATATGAAATTAATATAATAAATAAATTGAACATAAATGTCACAATTTTATTTGATTTCATGGTACAATTTAAAACTTTACAAAGATGTAAAGTTATTACTGAAAGTGCAATCATTTTTAAAAAGAGCAGCGACACGGTATCTTCAGCTTCCACAACGCGACCCTCGACCCAAAATAATAACCCACAACTGATTTATGTAACAAATCAATTATACTTTATCATTACATATTCAAAAAGATCGGCAGTGTAACCAAACAATTCCCTTAATTAAAATTCACGGTATAAGCATAACTAAATCAATCACATATTCACAATTAAAAGCTGATGTTCAAATATTATTTAAAATAAATTTGCATGTTACAAAAAATAGTGTTAAATGATTTGTTTATTATTATCAACAAAATGTATTAACTACAAAGTGACACATTGAAACAAAACTCATTACAGTAAAAAACAGGATACGAGTATATTTCCAATAGGAAAAACATGGTAAATGTTAGGAGTCAATACGGAATTATGAATAAAAGATTAATCTTCAAACATAGAGGATTTTTTCAATAAATGTAAGATTTGTATGGTAAAATTATTCTTATAGTTTTACTCAGCACTCTGGAGGATTTTAATGGTTTACAAAAACAGCAAATCGCTGGTATTTTAAATATTCCTTCCAAAAAAGCTTAAATGTAATGATTTTTAATTATAGAATAAATTATCTTTCAAGTAGGATCATTCACAGTTCTTGTATAACATTGATTCCAGTTTCAAACGAAAGAAACAATAGAAAATAAATTACAATTTAAGCAATGTTTTTAAAAATACGTTTAAAATTTTAATTTTTTTAATAAAAGAATTCAAAATATACACAGCTGAAGTCAAGTAATAAAAATTGGATCCGCAGCTGTGAAATTTTTGTAGAACAAATAGCGTTGCATTTTAAAATAAAGATTCTGCCATGGGTGTGGCGCACAACAGGAACTTGTAGAAAAGGAAAGGAGATAAAATAGTATTTACCACATTATCTAAGAGGGGTGTGTCTAGACTACATTTACACCTCTATTCAACGCAATAAAATTTATATTTTCAGACAGAATATGATTTGAGATCATAATTCAAGAGACGAAAGAATAAAAAACAAACGTTAGGTACCATATGTTAGTCTCAAATACACATTCAAAAGTTGATGATTAAGACTTTAAACTTGCCATTTTGTAGACTAAACTTCAAATCTTTAATGACTTGACATTAACGGATTATAGACGAAAACATTTAAATACGTTTATATTTTAAGCATAAGATATCGGAAATAAAATACTCAACAAAAATTAAGAACTAGTAAAAATCGTTAGTATGGCGACGAATGAGCATGCGGTAATTTTTAAAATTTAATAAAATACTATTTCTAAAAGATGTTGAATGGTTGATTTATTTGCTTTTCGATCACTTTTTGACGCGAAAACTAATTCTCAACTAGGAACAATTTAAAAGGATTCCAAACTCCGACAAACATTCGAATATAAACAAGAAATTTTAACTCACAAACTGCTAAATTGAAAGTTGATAAGCCAACATTTCAGTAAACAGCTCGAACAGCACATGTTGAATGTTAATATAATTTGCAAAGTAACCTAAGTAGCAGGGCAAAAATGATTCAAATTACAAAGGTAGATTGTCTATTACTAAGCAGAAGCTTTCCTTACCTCCAAATTCATGCTCAAAACACATTACGAAAATCCCTAGGAATAGAATAAATGTGATTCCCAAAATCATTAAAAATTTGAGTGTAATTATTGACAAAACATTCATAAACTGTAATTTTATTTTATAATTTTGTAATTTTATAATTTATGTATAAAAATAATAATTTAATAATGTTTGGTATTCTTAAAAATTAACTTTTAACAGCGGAATGCAATAACGAAATTAATTTTTTTGTTGCATTTTTTCCCACGTGTGTAAATTTGTCACAAGAATGAGAGATTGTTTTCTAACTTTTCACTCACATGGTAATTTCGACTTATGATAAGGCAAGTAAGGTAATATTTCGCATTATGTGGAAATATTTATCAAATGAAAATGAATATCATATCAACATAACTGAAACCGAAATTGAAGTTTTGAAACGAAAAATTGCTGAAGTTCAAAGTAGTAGACACTTATCACTTATCTTTCAATATAAAGGAACTGAATGAAAATAAATATTAGCGAGAGCGATACTTATCGTAAGAAAAAGTTTTACAACTTATTGAGATATGAGACACATTATCTATTGCCGTTGAAGGAACCAATTAGATCATCAATTTAAATAGATAGGGCTGTCAAATAACCTTGAGATAAAAAGAAATGTTTTAAACCACAAGTACTGATAAACTTAAGAAGATTTAGCATCTGAGCATTCAAAAACACACAAAATGTATAAAAATAAAAATTTAAAACCTCGAATGTCGAAAACCTTAGTGCTCAATTATCGGAAAATGTTTTATTAATGAACAATTTTTAATCATAGTTGTATGAATCAAAAATGTAGTTATAATAGCTGTCATTGTTACGATCAATATCCATTAAAAACAGGGACTGAATGGGGGGAAATGTATTCAAGAATGTATTATTGCCGTGTAATGCATTTCATTTTAAATTTAAAACAATATAATCAATGAAATCAGAAAGAATTTTTACATAAAATTTTACAATTTTATAAAGTTTGCTATAGAAAGAGAAAAAAAATTTCTGCTTTTACAAACATAGAAAACTGTTAATAATTGTAAGCAAACGAAATCTGAGAAAATTATTCAGCAAACGTAAACAAAGTGAAAAAAAATTATTAAAAAATTAACAAATGATAAATCTCAAATGTTACAAAAGATACAGGTAACAGGTACCTTGTACTTAGAAATTATAGTTATATCATGTGCAGAGTTAGAGCTCAATTTGTTCTAAAGAAATATTCAATTACTATTATATCTAATACAGTGAAAAAATAGGAAAAAATGGTGTAATATTAAATTGCACGAACGCGCCAATTTTCTTAACAGTTATAGGAATTGTGAAATGTATAAGTTCGTGGGATTCGAGCGTTCTGATGAACAATTAAATATTTAATAATTTATACATCGATGATAAACACATATAATTTTCATTTATTTAACTGCTTTAAATTGAACGAATATGCAGTTTAGTGTGAATTCAATGTCAAAAAGTTTAATAATCATTCCCCAAATTTTACTGAAATCAAGAAAATAATAAAATATAAAGAAACTTAAAATAAAAAATGAATACAAGCAAATTTATAAAAACTTTTAATGGAAAAAAATACTAATATTTACATAAAAGTCTGATATTACTTAAAATTCAAAATACTGGATTTCAATTACTTCATTTACTGAAACAAATGAATCAAATTTATTGATTTGAGAAACAAATGAATGAAATTTATTTTTGTTACTATTTTCATATACTTATATGCAGTTAATATTCACCTAAGTTTCTTATATTTTAATTGATCACGTAAAACTGTTATTACACAGCTATATTTAGCAATGATAGTGCAAATATGTCAAGGCTAGAGAAATAATATTAGATCATCACTCAATTTCATTAAATAAACAAGAGTAGAGGATAAAATAGGGTAACCAGTTTCTAACTAAACAGATCCAACACAAATAAAAAACGTGGAAAAAATCTCCGTTATAAAATTACAATGAGATATAATTTAGCAGTAGGAGGCTTCAAACCGGATTGAATCTTAAAGAAAATGAGAATCACAATTTATGAAAGTGTACAAGACTTCTAAGAGGAGACTAGGGGAGTTATCTATGGGAAACCGGTTTCGCAGCGGTCAAAGTGCCCTTTTTAAAATCATGAGCGATACCAAGAACATTTAACAAGTCAAAAGGTCCACCCACAAATGACGCGACCAAAAAAAAAATTAAGAAACGCAACTATTGCAATGACTGAATCTAAGTAGGAAAAGGCCTTTTATGTACTAGCCACGCGTGACCGTTTCATACAACACACCCCGAGCCGAGTTTTTCTTTAACATTAGATGTTGTTCCGATCACTAGTCGACAATAAATGCACAGAACTTGACATTCATTAGTTGTAAAGGAAGAGTTGAAAACACAACCCCGTGATCTACGAAATAAAAATATTAACGCATACAAATTAAAATTAACTTTTTTTATTCCATTTTTTTGTAAATAGTATATAAAAAAAATAGACTGCAAACCTTTCAAACAAATTCAATGTTATCTCCCGGGTCAGCCTCAAACTATATATTTATTTAATTAAAAAAAGATAGCTATAAAACATGTACTTTTAAACCTCTCTCTCTCTCTCTCTTAACTAATGAAAGAATACAAAAA
This sequence comes from Latrodectus geometricus, assembly GCA_026290005.1. Taxonomy (NCBI): domain Eukaryota; kingdom Metazoa; phylum Arthropoda; class Arachnida; order Araneae; family Theridiidae; genus Latrodectus; species Latrodectus geometricus. Next base: position 71,373 of record JAPDSC010061142.1, read on the forward strand.
TTTTATTGTACTTAAATTATTTAAAGAAGTCCTTTAAAAATATAAATCATTTTAAAAACAACTTAAAAGAAAATTTACTTGGAGTTTATATTAATGTTAATATAACAATGTTATATATAATTATTAAAATTAATATCAAAATATACACCAAGTAAATTTTTATTAATTATTAAAATTAATTATTTATTAACCAAGTTAATTAATTATTAAATAAAGAATTTTTCAATACTCAAAAAAATTTTAATAGAATACACAAAAATTCGGTTAGCGCATAAGAAACGCTTAATATTTCAAATATAACACCGAAATTCTTCTGAAGACCAAAGATTGACAACTACTCAAATAAAAATTTCCAGTTGTCAACGCATTCCATTCTAAAAACAGCTGTTCTAATCAATAATACTGAAGGAAGTGCGAACAACTCCCCCATCAAACGGAGAACTAGCAACGGCCTTGCCCCTTGCACCATCGATCGTTTACTAGACGCCAGGTAGACCAAATCAATAAATAGAACAAGAGTTGGTGCTTCGGACTGGCAACATGAAGAGGGCAATGACTTTATGCTGGTTGAAGGTTGATACAACGTTATAATATAGTTAACGATTTATTCCCTAATATATCGAATTAAACAGTTGTAAAAAAAAAAAGAACACGCTGCGCATCAGTTTTGACATCCGTTATCATAGCCCAAAGGAATTAATTATTAATTTTCACAAATAAATTTAAATCATACGATATATAAAATCATACGATATTAAGAAAATCACAATTAAAATATATCTGATAAAAATAAATGTTTATACAAGCAAATAGAAGACGAAATTTCACATGAATTTTTTATACAGCATTATTTTTATGAATAAGATACACTTAGCAATTTTTTATATATTGCATATTTAATTCTAAAAAGGGATAATAAAATATTCAATTAAACAAGAATTAATATATTTCTCACTTTCCAGATAAACAAGAATTCACTTTTGAGATAAAATCTTGAAGAGAACGATAAATTATTCATGTTGTTAGAATTTATCCCAACTAACTTTAAAATGCAAAATCATTTTTTAATTGAATATTTGAATAATAAATTTTTTATTTGAATAATGAAAACATAAATAACAAAATTGTAGCTAAATACCCTACTGTACAGAATAACATTTCCCTTTAAGAAATATATGAATGAATACATTGATCTTCAATATTTAATTGCTATCAAATGATTTATATTAATGCAATATTTGTGTTTTCAATGAAAATATTTTGATAAGTGATAAAAATATAAAATAACAGCTCCCTTGGCAACGATTAAAACGTTATTTTTTTGCTAAGAACTATGCATGAATTTATAAGACTTTTTACAGGAGATATAGTTTTAAATTTAAATAAAAGAGCATTAAATAAAAAAAGTCATTAAAAATAAGATAATGGAAATATAAAAGGGATTTTTTTCTTTACAAAAAATATAAAATATACCTAAAACATTTGATGAGGCTAATAATATATATTATTATTAATGGCTTCCTACAGTAGTTGCAATTAGAATAGTAGTTCATTGACTTTAACAGTTCACACTTACTTTTCTATACTTCACATTTAATAATATCAAAAAAGTTTTAGATGTCAAAAATTCAATTCTACTTTTAAAAAAAATTAGTTTTAAAATGTTCCATACTCTATAATGCCTACTCTTTCATATCACTTGATCAAATTAAAACCAATGAAAATTTAGATTTTAATTATTAATTTTAGTTATTAAAATTTAGATTTCAATTGACTAATCCAAAATAAAAGGCAAATTTCATATTGTATAATCAAAAAATAAATATTGAATTCCTTTAATAAAGCAGCATTTTTGCATACTTGGGAAAGTTATATTTACATAAAGATTGATATTTTCTTGAATGAATATTGAATAAAAACAAAACACAAGTAAAAATTTGTATGCAAATATTCCATGCTAATAAAGATTGGATTTAAAAATTCTGTCCTAAACTCTATTTTAAAACTGGGTACACTGTTAAAAATTAATAATATATATATTTAATGCAAGATATTTTAATAACTGTATAATAACAGAGCCAGTTCCAATGCAGAACTCAAAATCACAAATAGCAAAGTTATCAAAATGGCAAATTGGAAACAAGACTGGAATAACAAAGATGAAACCTTCCACAGTGAAAGAAATCAAAATTAACATATTGTCCAGGATAATAAAATTGAAATGCATGCAAAGTAAACAAATCCCAAAATAATTATAATATAAAAAAATCAAAATTTTATAAAGAAATACTGAAATATTTTAAACAGGGATAATCTTGCTTAAATAACCTCCCTTTTATCGAGCATAATACAGTATAAATATAAAAAAATTATCGTCCAATTAACATTCACAATATATGCAAAGGGAACAAGCTGAATTAATTATCTAATGAAACAAAATTATGAATACATAATATCAAAGGAAAATAAAAATTTTACTTTGATGAACAAAGTTTTTATAAATCAAAATAGAATAAAGAATAACAAAAATTAACAATGCTAAAATTTAATCTGATCAAAATATGTTTTATCATATTCTATTAATTATTTATATAATTACTAAATAATAATAATAATAATAATGAAAATATTATATTTTGACATCTTTTACAAGATACTTTAGAAAAAATTGGTTTTATATATTCATTTATAATGAATTCAAAATTATTGTCGAAAAACACAGTCGAAATTCTTGGAAAATTGGAAAATAAAATTGGTAAAGAACATTAAATTTTGATTGGAAAAAACTTGAATTTATTTTTTAATGGTGAACTAAATGATGTTACAAATTTAATACCTAATAATTAACATTTTAATTTTGCCATTCAGGGACAGATGAAAGGCATTTTTTAATGTTGACAGCTGTCCCATTTATATAATAGACATTAACAATCAATGAATTCAGAAACATAAGGGGAAAATACTCAGAAACATACACAATTTGCTTTAAATAAACATACAAATTTGCAATTTTTTAAAAAATTTCAGATAAAAAAAAAACTTTGAAATATCAAAAATGATCTTCTCGTTGCAAAGAATAAAGATGCTAAAATGCTACTAGCTAGAAAAAATCACACATGAAAAAGAAATATTGCTTTATACATCTAAAAATAATTTTTAAATCATCCAGTTTAATAGCTTTTTTATGTAACTTAAGCTTATTCAATATTTTCTATTAACAAATACAAAATTGAAAATTAGCATTATATATTTGCTTTGACATCACATAATGGGCAGCCTATTAACATTAGGCAGTTGTGTAATATTTTATTACCAACTGCATTAATAGCATTTCAAGGACTTTTATAAAAAGTTAACCATATTAACGTGTCACAAAGGAGGAAAGACAGAACACTCTCAAGCACCTAACCTTACAGGAGTCTTTTCAGAAGAATACATGCATAACAATAAAATCTCATTGTTAACAGAGGCTGGAATTTATCCCAGAACTACCTGATAATAAAAATAAAGAGCAGTCATACCACTAGACCATGCTGCTCACTTTTTTACAAGATTTTACAAAATATATTAAAATCATATTTAACTATAAATTTCCACTCATTAGCAAAGAACTATAACAGCTTAATAATTATTGAATATTGTCAGTAATAATATTAAGAATAAATTAAGCATTTGAAATTTTTTGTTCTTTACAACATACAATATAGCAGATATCAGGCAGTTCAATTAACTTACAATTTTTATGAGTTGGTATATTGTTCTATAATATTTTATAAATGAATGCTGAAACGACTGAAAATAACAGATTTTAAACAGATTCTACAATTTCATAACGGTAAAAGAATTCAATTTAAATCATATAAACCTTAACGAACACACAACTTTATAAAACTAAATAAATTTGGTTATAAATAGATAAAAAATATGGTCACAAAATATAAAATTGAAATCTTTTTGTAAACTTAAATCAATTATTAACATGATTGTTTTGCATACTAAAAGGTAAGCAAATTTTGTTAGTTTCTATTTTACGTATTAATAAAAAATTACAATTTATCATGCAAAGTTAATAATTTATTACTCTCATAAAAAAAACCATTATTTTTAAACATTTATCAATTTTTAAAATTTTAAATTCTAAAAAATTTTTCATAAAAATTTATTATTTTTCAGACTTAAAATGAAATACTGCAATAAATAATAGAGTTAAATATTTATTATTTTTATTAATATTAATTTATGTTTACTACTATGTTTTTAAATTGAGTAACTTGACTACATAGTTGTTAAATATCCAAACAAATAAAATATATGATTGTTTGAATACTAAAACAATATTCTTAACAGTATATATATATATATATATATATATATATATATATTGCAAAAGAAATTGTAAGAATTGTGAAATAATTAAAATTGAATATCTTAATAGCAAATTGTTCATAATTTAGATTTTTCATAACTAATAAAATTTTATTAAAAAATGGAATTAATAAACAGAATATAATAAATGTATTATATTTTTTTACATATTAATTCCCAATTAGCAATTTATAAAAAATAATTCTAGTTATTAATTACATATAAGCAAACTATAAATTTAAAATGTCATAAATTAATGCTGTAAAATAGAAGCTTAAAATATGAAAACTACTTTTGAATATCTATAATTTTATACATCTCATTAACTTATTTTTAATTACAAGATTTAAAATTTTAAAATTATATAGTATTAAATATAATACATGATTTCTTGCAATTCCATTTTAACATAAAACTTAAATATTTACAAAATATTAAATTATAAAAAATAAAATTTATTTATATTCAATTTAATGATTTTATTTTATGTATCTTTGTAACTATCTTTTAAAAATATTACCGGTAAACTTAAATTTAAAATAATTAATTCACAGTAAGAGGGAGTAGAAAAATAAATATAAAAAATAGAATAATTGCATTCACAACAGTTAGATAAAAATAAATATAATGAAAATAAATGTAAAATTAATCCGATTCTTACCGCTCTTTACATGCCCAATCAACGTAGATAAATTTGCACTCAAAATACACCTTATTTTTTATATTCACTCTATTTTAAAACTGCATAAGCCAATGTCTACTACCACCCACGCAAAATTAAATTTTCAAAATAAGTACAGTAAAGAGTAAGGATAAATTTATAAGTATTTTGAAACAAGAACCGGATAACTGAATGACTGAGAGAAAGATCGGCGATCCGATCTTCTCAATCAGAAGAGTTTTTAATAGTTAAAAATGAAAAGTCGAGCAGACAACTAGTCGGTGATATCAGTCACCATGACAATTCATCCGAAGAATACAAAATCAAGTTATAGACAGCAATCAAGTAAGACGAATCTATTTTTGGGTCACGTCTATAGGCAGGTTATTTAATATTTATGAGCACGCCGCATTACAAATAAAATAAACAAATAAAAACTACTAGTGTTAGCAGCAACCGGGTCAAAAAAATCAACACAAGAAATTTTTTATAATAAAATATAAAATGAAACGAAAATTTATATGCATGACAATATTTCACACTTAAAATGCGCACAACAAAATATGAAAATATTGCTTTACTAACTCAATAAAATAAATCTTTACCTGCTCCAACTCCTAAACGAATAGCTTCGAAACCGTTCGCAGGGTGCGGTGATCGACTCTATTGCCAGATTCATTTTTCGATAATCCAGATTCATTATTGATAGTCACTTCAAAATCATTTATCTCAAAAGAAGACAATCCTTTTATAAAAAAAAAATTAAGTTCAAAACGCAATTAAAATTGCTGCTTTATTTATAATATCAATTATTGATCAAAAAACTAATTAACTTTCCATTATTGATACATTAACATTACGAATGAAGCGCCATCTCTAAGTTGGTAAGACGTTTAAAGGCTTACTTGGAAATCCTAAGAAAAATTGTGTTTTATCATTCATATAAAATTATTGCTTAATCTTATGAAAACTAATTAATGCTTAAAATTGATTACATTCCTTTCTTCGTTTCATTTGTCAGAAAATATTTCAAATACGTTTGAAACTAATAGAATCGATCAGAATGTGATGATACTGAATCTAAGTCATTATAAAATAGTTGAAAGTTAGTTATTTCTAAAACTTATTCTAAAATCATACTCTTAAAAATGGTTCAAAATTAAAACTTAACAATCTTAAAGTCTAATTTTTGTGGTGCAACACTTTTCAAAATAGTTTTTATTTATATTGTAGCAAAATGTTATTATTGCCAAAAAAATAAATGTTCAGCAAAATAAAATGTTTTCATTAAATCAAAGAATTTTACATTGTTCTTAAAATTATTTTTTTAAGAAAAAATAATCTTAATAATGTTAAATTATGTTTTAATTTCAAACTTTTTTTTCTATTAAATGTTTTCCAAAAAACTAGTGTTTTCTTCTTCAGAAGCTATACTTAAAATGCATGTATCAAGGGCAAATATGAACATTTTCTGCAATTTAAATTTTCTTTTAAGCAAATCGTTTTGATAAACAACTAGATTCATCAGTTCTCAAAACAATTTTTAAAAATTGTCAAGATAATTACTAAAATTACACTTGGGATTCATCGACTACCATGATTTTTAATACCATCAGATTAGTTTCTTTTTCATATATGTATGAGTCAATTTACAAGTTCAATCATTCTGGAATTTCAATTTTACAGCCTAACTGGGTTTTCTTTATCTTTGATTCTGCATTCGGAGCTCCAGATGCTTCGATTACATCAGGATTAGTTGAAAAGGTCTCCAAATTTTCTGAATTCTTCTTTCTGTCACACATCTACATTCAGAGATAACTTTTCTCTTAAAATTTCTTCTCTTAGTATTTGTATTTCAAGGGTATACAGACTAATCTCAAGAACTCATTGTTCTTCGTTTTCACTTTTGTAAGGTAAACTTTGTCATCTTTTTTTAGGAAACACCAAGTATTCTTCAAAACAATCAATACAGACTCTTATGCCTGGGGACTTCAATTAAAAATATTTTTCCCCTGCAGGTTACCTCAAAGTTTTATTTTATACCTGGCTAGAATTCCTGGGTGGAACGAGTGTTTATGTCAGGAGAATATTCTCCTGGTCGGGTCATACAAGGCATGAAAGCCGTTCTATTTTACCTAATTAAGGTAACTGCAGGCAAAAGAGCAATGTCTGTCTTCTATCTTCGGTGCTTTCATGTTGCCAAGGTGCTCCAGGTTCTCGGACCAACAGAAGCTGCCAAGCTAAGACAAACCTCTGTCTTTTGGTGCTCAGATCCTGGGATGAAAAGAGGCTGCCTCTCACTTCCTTTTCATGGTCACCAAGAAGGACTTGATTCCAGCTCATCTTAAGAGATTGGCCAAGAAGATTATAAATGAAAAGATCTAAATTTTTATCTCTAATAATGCCATAAAAATTTAGACGAATGGCAATAGATTAGATGATCACGCTGGTAGTTCTTTACTTAAAAATTGACTTCCATAGATTGAGTGGTCTGATGGATCTTGTCTGATTTCCTTCGAACAGCAGAAGGATAATCCACAATAACAGTATTTCTCCCACCTTGAATTCACTGATTTTTTGGATTTTCTTTATTTTCTGTCGTAGCTGCCCTATGTGTACAAGTCTAAAATGTCCACGAATTTATGCTTTAAGTTTGTATCTTTACAAATGTCACTTGCGCATACTGTTGCTCGACATCTCGAAATGATCAGAATATGTAACCGCATTTTTCTTGTATTGTCTGAGAAGCATGGAGGGTGTTAAAGGTTGTATATAATTTTCTTTTGTATGTCGTCATGGGTCTTGAATTCATAATGTCTTCACAATCAATGAGCAGAGTAATCATTTCTTCGTATTTTAGACCTAACACTCTAAGTAATAGGTTTCCCACTATGGCAATGAAAACTTCCCAACAGCCATCACACCATGTTGCTGACGGCAGTTTAAATTTCCAAGTGATATTTCCTTTTTTCCCTCTTAATCAACGTGATTCCAAATAATCTATTGAAATAATCGACTGTCTCTGACAAAATTTTTCCCGTTATATGAACAAATTTCAGATAGAGACATGAAGTATGATGAAACGTTGTAGTTCTAAAATAAAAAATTTCGGTTGACAATACAGTTCAAGGAATATTTCTCGATATACAGCATATGTAAAGAATGAAATATTTGTTTTGGAGCTATCTCTTAAAAAAAGGATCCGATATGCCTGCCCCAACACCTTAAACATTCTAGCGTCCTTCACTCTATCATCTGATAATTAAGGTAAATTAATTTTTGCAGATTTTGCAGTGAAATATCTCCAGCGTATTTAAATTTTTTCGAAAGGATTTTCTACCTTTTAATATTTTTATCTCATATTCAGCAGCAAAATGTGATTTCCACAGTGAAACATTCAGAGGGTGCAATCTTGGATCTATAGAACCATTGAAAACTTCTTTCTCAATCAATATCATAAATAGATTTTCTGTATTTTTTATTTCTGCACGTAAAAGAATAGAGAATAAATAAACATTAGTTTTTCGACAATTTATACTGAACCGACGAATTTAAGCAAGTTTTCTCACTCTCATAAGATAAAAGAGTTTAAAATCATTAATCACATTGAAAAAAATCGTTACTTTTTTTCAGTGTGATAGTGAAATTTTCCTGTGCGATTAGCACAGTTTTCCTTTTTCCAGAATTTATTAGATTTTCATCCGCTAATTCTAAATTTCTTCTTACAGCCATAAATTTCTTCTTACCTTTCAGTTCATTAAATTGTTCAGATTCATATCCTCTGGAAGGAATTTCCACTGAATTTAGTTCACTAGAAACATGTCTCCACTGATTAGTATCTGTAAGTGTGTGTTTCTTTGACCTCGATTGATCAACAAAAGTTCCCTATGGAGATTCTTCCTTTATCCTATTGAGTGCCGTCAATGAATTGGTATAATAGAGGACTTTCAAATATTCTAGCTTTAAATCAGCTACATATGCACCGAGTCTGGAGACAATGCAACTTACTAAGAGTTCAAGACGTGGAATTGTTATGTTTTTCAAAAGCAAGACTGGCAGGAGACTCAATAAATTTAACCATAAATTCTTATTATTCCACTCGCATAAAAATACAAATAGCATATGGTTTTGCTCTTGCATCACGAAACACATGAAAAATAATAGTTTCTGTATCACTTTGGCCTAGTTTTATCCTTCAAGGCACTTTGACTTCCAATATGAACTTCAGTCTTTCATCCAGATTTAAAACTTCCTATATAGATCTTCGGAGATAATATTATCCCATTTTAGACCTAGGGTCCAAAATTCATGAATTTTAGAATGATGTTCACTGAAGGAATGATTCCAAGAGGGTCAATTGTACTTTATGCTAAAGAGAGCAAAAGTCTTTTTTGTTAGCTTCTTCTACTTTAAGCAGTTAATGTGGCAATAAAGATCTTCTATGTCCCAAATTAGATCTAATAGAGGCACTATTTGATTAAGTTCTAATCAGGATTTTTAAATCTACATTTATTGCCTACTTCGTACATTAAATTTCCTTGAAAATATTAACATGTTTTACTCAAAAGTAAAATTATTAGCTTCATCAATACTCTTTAAACTACAGACACAATTGTCTTCATATAATGAGTTTTTCCTAATTTCTACGGTATCTGAGATAAATTCAGGAGTTTTTAATGTGGTGACTTAAAATAGTTGCCAAAAGGATAGTTAATTCCAGATACCCCTTTATGATGTCTTAAATCTTCATTTCGTTTTCATGAGTTTTCTATAGAAACTAAGAAAGTTATTGTCCTTTTCTCTGATTTTATTCTAGAGAAATGTTTTTTTAATGTATATATTGCTATAATTGCAAATTTTCGAAACCGATTTAATAAAGAAGGAACAAGTTCAATCAAATTAGAACCTGTTTCAAGACATGTAGTTAGTAATGGGGAATCATTAAAATGTACTGAAGCATCAAGTATATGCCTAACTTTATTTGTGCTATTCTCATTGAATACTGGTTGATGAGTGAGATAATGGGTTTAAATCTTTCTCCTCTTTGATTTAATGATTATTTTATCACTTCACTTACTGAAAACAACTGTGTATTCTTCAAGCCTATCAGTTTCTTTGAGCTTTTTATAAACATTGTTTAGATACTTTTCTATATTCATGTATAATCTAGTTGCCTGGACAGATCTAACACTCAGGGTAAGCCAACATCATATCTGCCTTCTTCGTTGATCATTATTTATTTAAAATTTTCAGTTGTATCTTGATGTATTTCAGTATTCATTTTTGATTCAGCAAGAACAAAAGTTTTTCAGTTTTACCTCGAAATAATACAATTAAAGTTTGACGAAAAATGTGTAAAGTTGGGCAATGTGTTAAAATGTTCAACCATTTTAACATCAATTGATTCTTTAGACTTGAAAGATCAATTGTTTTATCACTGGGCACATAATAATATGATGTCAGTTCTTACAGTTCTCATAGCTTATTGTGACTCTTCTGAGCCTAGACACATGACCATCATTTAAAAATTTAAAACAGTGCGTTAAAATGTTCAACAATGTTACTTAGGTTTTATCGTTTTATTTATTTATTCAAATCCATATTTCAAGCAAAAAGGACAATCTTTTGCTCCATGGTTCTCTGGACCACAGAAGACACACTTCATATTAGATTCCAGGTCAAACATTTGGCTCAACACTTTTCTACATTATTCATTGGCACTACATGAACACTTTTATAGATTTAATAGTAAGTAATTTAATAGTTATTTGAAGGTCTTTAATCATTAAAAAAATGTATGTATAAATTATGATTTTTTGCTCCAAATTACAAAAACACCATCAAGAATTAACCGGTAGTACTCATTCACTAGATTTGCAAATGAAAAGAATTAGGAGCTTACCAAACAGAAGAGCAGGAATCTCTTAAATAGGTAGCTGTTAGGAGTAAAACAAAGTATTACACTCCTATTCAAAAAGCAAAAGATTGCAAGAAGAGAAATCATACTGGAAAGTAATTTATAATGGATTAATTAAACATCTTAAAATTGAGTTCCTTTATATAACTAAATACTTATACACAATAGATGAACTTTCATTGCCTTCTGAAAATTTTCAAAATGAGAATATAGTAATTGTCAATTCAGACAAAATCATTAATTAAGAAAATATCCAGTTTCTGAAGACTATAAAATTTTTTTTTACAATATTTAGATGCTATTAGGGAAATAAAGGATAGAAAATTTTATAATTGAGGAAATTCCAAAATGTCAATTATAACAATAAGCTGTTATTGTTAATTACAATTTTTTTTTTAACATTTTACTATTTCTAAGTTGTTTTAACTTTACAATTTTTAATTCATTTAACTGTTAACAATTTTATTGCAATTAACAATTTTAAATTAAGTGTTTTTGTTGTAGGAAATCGAAAGGAGAAATAGCAATCTAATGCACATCCCAAATTATCAATAAAGAATTTATGAATTACTTCTTTCAGAAGAGCAAGTAATTTATGATGTTTAAATAAATGTTAAAAATTGCAAGTAATTTATGATGTAAAAAAAAAAAATTAAGGGAAGCTAAAAATTAAAAACGTTAGGACATTGCATTTAGTTTGTGTCTTTACATTAGATTGTGTTTTGATATTTAGTCTGAATCGGCATTACAATCTGACTAAATGCAAATAAATTCATCATTGTATTTTTGTGTTAGACTTTCATACTAAATGTAGACAAACTTGAAAGAATTAAAAATGAATAAACAAGTACGATGTTTTGAAGTATTTAAACCCCTCATAAATTACTCAGTTTATAATAAGTTAATGATTCAGTTTAAAAAATCATTTAGATTTACGTTCTTGTCTGATTCGTAGAAAAACATTTGAATTACCTTTTAAGAACTGAATTTTTATCTTGAGAAAGATAGTTAAAAATCGAGTCATTTTATTAAACTACCTTAACCCTAACCAACCAGACACCTCCAGCCTGGTTGGCTAGGTCGTTCGTTCTCATTATTGGAAAGTTCGAAGAATGATCCAAGTAAAGATACTTCGTGTTCGTTAATAGTGGTTGAGGCACATTAAATATGGTGTGGTAGTTATGTCCTCCGAGGGAAATAATACCTCTGGGGTTGGAAAGTCAAGTATTGTGAAGTCTTTTGTTTGGTTACTGCTTCTAAATTAGAAAAACTGTTTCTATCTAACTTGTAAAGCCCAACACAGGGCTAAATATAGGGAAACGTGATAGTACAATAACAACATGCAGTTAATCAGAATACGAACGTGAATACAATCGTATGAATGTGATTTTTATATCTATTGTTATTATTTGAGCTTAGTATGACTGAAGATGTCTATTAAATCCTAATGATTCAACTTTGATTTATCATTCCAAATGCCTAAACATCTTAAATTGAATTAACGAACCAATGCAGGAATATCAGTCACATACCTAATGTGAAATAATTTAAAATATTTTAATTTTAACCTTACCAGTAAAAGTGGTTTAAAAACGAAAAAATTCTAAACTACTTGACATGCGAATGGGGGGAGAGATTTCCCCAAATTTTCGCCTGTCGCCAGGATCGGCCCTGTATATATCATAAAAAGGAAAGGATACACACAAAATGGGTTTCGTAATGATTTTTGTCATTACGAAACCCATTTTGTGTGTATATATTTATATATATATGTTTATTACAATAATAGGAACGTTTAATAAAAATTAGTTAACAAATTATAAAATACGCATAGTAATAAAATAAATACTATTATTTAATAGGGGAAAAAAAACGCTTTTTTTATTAATAATGAAAATGAAATATACTTACACTTTAAGTTTATTAGATTAAAGATTATAGAAAAATGCAGCTACTACATACGTATGTGTAGCGCGCACGTAATCTTGTAGCGAGCGGTTCTTAGAAATATGCGAAATTGACACTAAGGCAAGCCGCACATTGAGGCGACAGCAGACAGGCACCATGACGTCGCGCCGTCATGCTGCTTGTCTGCTGTCACCTTAATGGCGATATCAATATGGATAGATGTTTCCAAACAGTTTCTAAATTTCAAAAAAGTTACAAATTAAAATAATCTTGTAAAATTAATTTAAATAAATATTAGAATCTCTATCCTTATGAATTTCTATGGATTTTAGAATTCATATTTCTAGTACATCAATATAATATTGTTCAAACTAACTTTTAGCTAGCATGAACAATTAAAAGATTTACCATTTGGATTACTCAATTATTTTACAATACTTTGTGTAATATATTAATAATTTCCAATGAAGTTCTTTATTATTTTTAGTTTTGTACTGATTTATATTGAACTATTAGATTATATTACATAAATGTGCATTTATACTTATGTATTCATACAAATTTAAAGTATGAAATAACTAACAAAAATGTGTAAACAGTTATTAATATATTTAAAATAACCAAGAAAATATTTGCCATTTTTGAATCTGTTAACTAAAGAAACGTATTAAGAATATTTATTATGCTTTTAGCGGAAATATCAGAATTTTATAAAATAGTTTGAAGACTATACTGTGCGTGTGTGTTTTATAATTATCTCTGGAATATTTTTAAAAAAAACTTTCTACGATGGCGGCATTTTTTGGGCTATTATTTGATTAGCTATTGTTTGATATAGGTTTGATTAATTGATTTTAATACATTTTCAGATGTATTTTTAAAAGAAATTTTATGTAGTTTTGAGTAAATATTTTCAGTTTGTTATAAAGAGAATATTTTTGCTTTTTTAACAAACCTCTTATTCTCTGACTAGTATTTAATGTATATGATTTAGCTTAGTTTTAAAATTAACATGTCAAAGCAAAAGATTATTATGATCTTATTCCCAAATAAATACTGGAAAGTATATCTTATTAACTAATTTTCTTTTAATAAATGTTACATAGATAAAAATAATACATTAATATCAAACTTAATTTCAGATATAACTTTACACCAAACAATAAATTCATCACTTTAGCATATTTAGCTATTTTTTATTTAGAAAAAATTCCAGTTTATGCGTGTATTTGACTAAATTTTAGACATGGACATAATTTAAAAAAAAATTAGTATAAATTTAATGATGTGTTAATCATATTACAATATTAATAAATTGGATTGAAATAAATGTACCTTTGTTTTTAAAGTACAGTGTACCTTTGTTTTCATTCAATAGAAATCGGTTGAGTTTTGAAATAATAATCCCAAATTTCTTAAGTTTTATATCGTGCCTATTGAAATAATTTTATATTTCAAATGCGAGACACTAAACTTTAAATATTTAATAAAAACGTCAACGCTTTAGCCACATAGTTCTCAAGGGACGATGGTTGCCACTTTGAGTGACGGAGTTCCTAGTGCCGCAGGCACGCACCTCCAATATAAATTTTACTTCTCGGAGGGGTGTATTTGTTTGTCCTAGGGGGGGGGGTTAGATTACAAAAATTTTATATTTAGTATTTAATTTTAATTATTTTACTAAAGCTTCATGACCGATGGTGCAGGTCGAACTGGCACTTCCACCCTGGCATGACCGCCGGCACTCGAAAAGAGGCTAATTTATTTAACTTTCAAAAAGAGAATACATGGGCATAAGCCAGATGCATTACATTTTCTAGCTATTTAGGCTCATATAGTTACAAATTTCAAATTATTTTTGCATTTACAGATGAATTATATTTGCAGATGATTTACAGTTCCAGGCCGTTATGGCTAGCATATTTACAGTTTACACTTTCTTGTTTAACATTTTCTTGATTAATATATGACAATTACAATTACAAATTTTTTTATATGTTTATATATTACATATTACATAGTTCTCAAGCAATCACAAAAACGGAAGATACCCGCTCAGATGTATAGACGACATTAGTTGTGACGTCATATTGTTTCCAAACATTTGCTGTTAAGCGTCATTTATCATTGAAACTGCCATAGACTTAGGTGATACATTTTTAAATTGTTATTTTTGAAATTAATATTCATTATTTAAGGGTAACGTGTTTGTTAAAACTTTTAACCTTTTGTTTGCTTAACCTTTAATTCTCGCCAAATTGTAGTCACAGTTTATCACCAAGCTGGGCAAAATCCAATCGTATTCTGGTTGCAACAGAACAATTTATTGTTCTGTGTCAACAAAAATCACCAATAAAATCGATATTCAAACAAAAATCTCCAAGTTTGTTTTCAAAATGTCTCTCGCGGGCAGCAACGCGGCCGGGAAGTGATAGGCGCGCGTTTGAGGCATGCTGCCTCAATGTGCGGCCTGCCTAACACTTTTTAATCGACACTTTGACTTAGGTAGCGGTCATAGAATATTTTGCTATCAGTAGTACTTATTAATCTTATATTACATTGTATTGATTCGGGTTCGGTTCTAACCCTTGTTTATAATAATACAAATAAAAATTCGTAAAAAATTAGGGAAAAAAAAAGCAGCAATTCTTTTTAGTTTTTTTTTAATACGTCAACCAATTCTCGTTATTAGAAATCATCTTTAGTTCCGGAACGCGTTTCTGTCCAAAAAGGAAGTACCGGAACGACGTTCCGGAGCGTTCCGGCTCGACAACACCACTGGTTTTACTGAATCTTAAAGTTTAATATTTGACGAATATTTTTCATTATTATTATTAATTTATTTTAAAAGTTAATTAAAAATCAGTAACTATTCTATCATATTTCCATAATTCATTTTCATTTAAACAAAGTTTTTCCTTTTTTTTCCTTGATTAAGCGTCTAACTAGGAATTCTGGACAGTAAATCAACTTTCAAAATGGAAATTAACTTAATATGAACAACCAAAATTAATTAAAGGTCAATGCTATAATTTATTAGTTCGACGGGTAAAGTGTGAACAGCTTCTGTCACATAACTCGAAACGTGTATCTGATTGATAAAATATAATAAAGCATGTATTCAGGTGCAGCCTGAACAAATATTGAGGGATTTAGAATCACATACTCTCTGTTATTGAACTTTCTCAGAAAAAGGATGAGAAGCATGCTTGATTTCCAACTTTTCTTATCTTGATTTGTCTTATGACAATTCAATGAATAGTTAACTCTTTTCTACCAGGTATGGATGTTAATGACAGTTCATTCAATTCTTTTGGTGTACTTAAAGAAAATTTCTTCTTTTTATCTCCATATAAATTTTTATATTTTCAGTTAAAAAAAAGTTAGAAATAGCTTACAAATATCATACTTTTTTTTTCATTTGGAAATCCCAACAGTTCATACAAACCAACAGTAATATATCAACATGATATTTTTATTATAGAAAAAAATGGATTTCATTTCATTATAATTTGAAGAAAATTATTTTGCACTGCTTTCCAGCAGAAAGTAATAAAATATTTTGGGATATTTTAAAGTAAATGTTCTGACACAAATGTAACGCAGTGCAAAGAAATTCAGACAAAGTATTTGTTATAATCAAAAAGAGATTAGTCTAATGAAAACAAAACTATTTATAATGAAAGCAAGATTTTTGTAAAATATACCTCTATACCTTTTTTTTTTATTTCTAATGATGGGCACCCTTGATCAAGTAAGTACATTAGCCCATTTGCCGCAACAAGGCCGGAAACTGCTACTCATTTTATCGTTACCCGGTGGGCCCCTGTGAAGCAAGTCACGGAGGTACGAGTAGCATCTCCCACGCCACACCACCACAAACCCGTTTATAGGGTGGGCCACATTCATCCATCATCTGAGGAAAGGACAAGAAACACAGAGAAAGAAAAAGTGCATCTATGCCCGAGCCGGAATTCGAACCCAGGTCCTCCCCATCCGTAGTCAGTTACGCTAACCATTAGACAGGTTGGGCGGCTGCCTCTGAACCCAAATGAAAGAAAAATCAACCCAAATCGTGTGAACTGCATATTTTTAGGATATGAAAAACGAATGAAAATTGAAGGTTATAAAAGTGTGTATTCAGTACACTTTACCTCGTCTATCTTCTTTCACAAATCTCACAATTTTTATCTTCAAATATTCATAAATGTTTTATCAATATTTAGTAACGTAATCTGTGTGTGCCAAAATTTTATTTTGATAATTCTGCGTCAAATATATTTTAAGGCAGAATATTTTGCATTCGATTTTCGATATGCAAATTCGAAGCGTAGATACCAATTTCTTATCGAGAGATATGTTCGTGATGACAAATAAGAAAGCTACGAGAAATTTCTCATTCGTCATAAACATTACATTCTTTAAGATTTTGAAGTTTGTTGTAAATGTTTTTAAAAATGAAGCTTCTAGACTTAAATTTGCTGTAACATGACAATATGCTTTTGAAAATATAAATTAGAAATGAAAAAGAGAAGACGCAAGCAAATAACCTATTCAAATTCAGTGTTCTATTATTTTGTATAAATTTTACTATAGGAAATAAAGAAATGATATTCCTAAAGACATTAAAAAAATAAATATAAATAACAAGTAAAAGGGGAGTTTATCAATTTGGTGCTACAAATTTTAAGAGTGATTTATAGAAAAGCATAGGAATGGTATTACTTTCAAGCTAAATTTAATCATTCCTCATTTATAAGAATTTTACATAATGTGTCTTTTAGAATTTAGAACTCATTCATAATAACTTAATAACAAATATTTCGTTCTACCGATTTCCGTTTTGGTTGTATGCGTCATTACCCAGCGTATTCCGTTAAAAAATAATTATACAAAATTATACTTTCAGTTTTTTTCACCAATAAATCCTTTTAAAATTTAAGTTTTTCTATTTTATTTATTTTTTCTCTATAAAGCGTTTAATACGATGACACTTCGATTAATCGATTAAATTAACAGACTCAATATCATCCATATTACCCACAAACAGACAATTCCAATTTTCATCGAGGGTAATTAGAGCTTTGTTTGTTGCTGAAATTATTATTGAATATGATAAATGTATTTTGAACTGATTAATCTCTTATTTTGCATGTGAAAGAATTAAGATAATGTCATAGTATTTTATATGCCAATAACTATAAAGAGCATTACTTAAACAATTAAATTATGAACTGCGAGAAGTGAGTTATTTTATAAACAAATTGAATTGGGGTAAACATGGTTTTATCAATAAGTTGGCCATAATATTTAGGCAAGATATTTTGCTTACAAATTATTTGTTAATGAAGACAACAAAATACTTTTTTAACTAAAGTAAAAATTATGCAATAGCTCACTACTATCAATTTATATGTTTTCCCTATTGGAAAAACGACGAATCAAAATCAACAATTTAATAATAAAAAGATAATCAAAATTTTAAGAAAAAACTTTGTTTATCATAAATTTAATACTATAAATTCTCTAAATTTATTCAAAAGTAATATTTTTTAACATAATATTTTATAAAATGATATTTTTTTTAACTAAATTTTCATCTTTTTCCTCGGAGTCCTTTGTAAATTGCTTTTAGTTGAAAATTGATATCTTGCATATACAATCAATTACATAGAATAAATATTAGAAACAGCTCATATAAAGTTTGAATTTCAGAAAAGTTCTTTCATGGAAAAATTGAGAAGCGACATCACACCAAAGTTTTACGTTGTATACGCGAAAAATATTCTGTTATCAATAAGTTTTGAATAAATCGGGAAAATGTACTATTTTAGAAAAGATATTTAAATTTAAAAGATACAATTTTAAATCTATAACAATGATCACTTTAAGAATTAACCTTCCATAAGTGATACATTAATGTATCACTAATGGAAGGTTAATTCTTAAAGTGATCATTGTTACACAGGTTGTCTGGTCTCAAATGAATTATTTTTCTATATTATAATATTACATATGTTACAAAAACGCTTAAATATTTTAGATAAAAGAATATTAATTAACTCAAAAAATGCCATAAATACTGTAAAAATAAATAAGTTTTAATAATAGTATATACACAAAAGAATATACTTCATATCCCAGCAATATGTTATTCATTTTGATTGACCTGTTTCTTTTTTATACGAGGGTCACTCTGAAATTTTTGAGATACAACTAGGTTTTTAAAGTTATACTTACAAAATTTTAAGTATGTTCAAAGTAGTCTCCTCCAGCATAAATGCATTTTTGTAGACGAATTTTCCACCGATTAAATGTCTCAAGCCGTCCATTTCTTGGAATAGATGAAAAAATGCATTTATAGCCACATCAATCTCTTCTTCTGAATGAAAACGACGTCCACGTAAGTTCTTTTTTAGATTAAAGAATAACCAAACGTCGCACATAGCTAGATCAGGTGAATACGGTGGATGTTGATAATTTTAATTTGTTTTTGTTTAAGAAACTCAACTGTTAATTCGGCTGTATGTGAAGATGCATTGTCATGGTGAAGCATTAGTCCCCTAACATTCAGTTCTTGTAGAATTTCTAGAAGACATTTAGTGGTATACCAGTTTGCTGTTACTGTCTTCTGTCCTTCCAGCTTGATGGCTTTGACCAATCCCATACTTCTGAAGAAAACTGCATACATCACTTTTTTTCAGTGCGCGTTGTTTTTTCACCATTGTCGGCGTGGGATCATCTTCAAAGACCCATACTTTGCTTTCTTGACGTATTGGAACGTCAAAAAACGGTATGTATGTTTCATCACCTGTTACAATTTTAGAAATGAAGCGGTGGCCACCATCATTTCACAATTAAAGAGTTTCTTTACTGATTCTGACACGCTCCTCTTTTTGATGCTCAGTTAGATTATGGGGAACCCAACGGCAAACTACTTTTTTCATATGTAATTCATTATGAATGATTTTGTATATGGCTGCGGATCTAATGTTAAGTTCCTTCTGTATCATTTGATAGGTACAGCGATTATCATACGTTAACATTTTTCGTATGGCAGACACATTATCCGGGATTACTGCCGACGGCGGCCTTCCCGTGTGTTCTTCATCCTGAAGAAAATTGTACCTCTACCTCTTCCTCTTCTAAATTCTCTAAACCA
>JAPDSC010061158.1:0-11105 GCA_026290005.1 Latrodectus geometricus
GAATGACTATAATTTGGAAATTGTAAGATATTCTAATATTGGTAGAACATACTTTACAAAATCTAAGTGCAAATTACGTTCTTCGAAATAATTCAGATGTGTTTATAATTCTCATATTTCCTATCATATATTCAAGTCATATTTGTAAAGTGACAAAAACTGTTGGATACGTGAATGGTAAATATTTTTAAGGAAAAAAGGAACTACGGTTTCTGAATAAAATATCATACAATATTATATAGGATATATCTTTAACGGTACTGCACAAAATTGATATCAGAAGTGATGATTGAAGTTGTGCAATATATTTGTCAGACATGACTTTTCAAACTTTTGGAACTGAATAATATGAATTTCTCTTTAAGTCGTTCAAGAATAAAATTATTCTTAAATATGAACATCTATTTCTTAAATAGAAATATGTTTAGAAACATACATCACTATCATCTGCTTTTTTAAGTATATTGATAAAAATTATTTAAGACAGTCGGGAAAATATTATTTTATTAAATATGTAGCAAATAACGAGATTTGATATGATAGTGATTAGTTTTGCTAAACAATTTATGTGATTTACCTTAAACAAAAAGAAATTACTTTGAAACAATATTAATTTAATTTGCTTTGTTTTTATGATAAAACATTTAATCTTTGTACCAATTAAGTTATTTTGATATGAAATAAAAATAATAAAATATTATGAATAAAGTAGTAATAATAAAGTAGTAATATGAATAATGTTAGAATAAAAGTGTAAGCATATAGTAAATATAATCAAGACATAAACTAAGAGTTTATTTATGGATTATTTTGGAAGTAAAAAATAATAAAATACAATTTTTCTAATTATAATCATTCGAATTTGTACATCTATATAGCTCTTGAAACAAAATTTTCCCCATTATAATATTAGTTATATTTAATAATTAAGATAGTATTAACGCAGAACCGATTTTCCTAGTATTATTTAAATAAAACAGATACCAAAATAAAATTCATAACTAAAATCAAGAGAAATTCAACATCACAAAATTCGAAGAATGAATTTTTAATAAGAATTTTCATCGTCTGTTAATAGTATATTATTTGTTTACGTCAAAAAATCTATATAATATTAATAGTATATTGAAAATTTAAAATTTTATTTTAAATGTTCAATATACAATAGATATTGAAATGTATTACATTGAAATTAAATTATGAATTTAAATTTTTATTTTAAATCCATAATTTAGTTTCAGTGTTACAATATCTTATTTGAAGTAACAGCTATAAGCATATTATGTGGCTATTATTATAATTTATTCTAAGGCTAAGGAAACACTTCTCACTTAATTAATGGTAATTCGAATGATTTTTTTTCATAATTGGATATCAACATTTGATCTATTTGTCAATAATTAATTTATATCTATTATTTGAACAAATTTAATAATATTTGTCCAAGTAGTTTCCTTTATTGTCAAAATTGGCAAATATATACCATACTCATTTTATATTAATGATTTAGTATATGGATATATTCTAACGGTTTAAATGAAAGATTATTAGTTTTGCAACTAATTTATATAAAAATAGGTTCATCGTATGGAAACCGTCTGTGAAAATATTATCAATACATCTCGAATAACTTAATGTCACCTCAAATATTCAATAAAAAAGCCTTAACAATGACTTAATTTTAACAATCCATAAGCACATTTAATATAATTAATACAACTTCAATAACATATTATAATACATTTGAATACTTTTAATAATCTTCTATAACTATTTTAAGAATGTATTGTTATGTATATTTTTTTAAAAAGATAAGTTTTACACATAAAATAATGTATTTCTTCGTTAATTTATTAACATTTACATAGCTATAACTTCTTAAGTTACTTGTAAAATTTTAGATATGGATAAAAAATAGTTTATTATTAAGTAAATATGAAAATATGCTTCAATTAATTAATGTAAGATATACATTTACAATATATTATTTTATTTAAGTAAATTTTATATAGTTTTTTAGGGGCATAAAATTTAGTATTGGATATTATTGACAATAAAATTTGACATAATCGATTATTCCCAAAAATTGTACAATTGTTTATTTGTTATATGTTTTAACTAATTATTCAACACAAAATTTGGTCTAAAAAATCTTCTAGGGTATTTATTAGGAATTTAACAGTAAAACTTATACATAATTATTCATTTTAACTTAACTTATTTTTATACAATCTGTCATCAAAAAATTTATTTAAAGGATTTGTGTTTCTTCAGAGAAGTAGTAATCTTGTTTTAAATATTAACAATGTCGTTTATATATATATAGTTTATTTGAAAATACAGCAAGTATATTGCTGGTTTCTAAAACCCTTTTATTCCAAGGAATATACCAATACTATATAAATTTCTTAAGCAACTTTAATTTTTATAAAATATTTTAGAAATTATTTCCATCAAATATATACTAATTAGAAATAAAGAAATTTTTTCATTAAAAATTTTTAGCAGACCATCAAATATTTAAAATTAAACATTTAAATAAACCCCTGATAACAAAATAAATTACTGAGAGGCAAAAACTTGACTTGAGCATTAAACCAATATAATATTTAAAATAATTAACTTCAAAGTGAAGAATTTGTGAGAAAATGCATTGTACCTATTTATTATTTTGTTTATTTCTATTTCCTTATTTATGACATTTTCCATACATCATTTGAAGACCATGAATAACGTACGACACACTTAAGAGTTTTTTATAACTATTACAAACATTTAAGGGCGTTCTATTTGAAGCAGTGATTCTATCAGTGCAATAAAATAACTATTAATTGAATTATATTTTTTAAACATTGTATTAAAATTTTCAATTTGTTAATATTCTTTGAAAAATTGATTCAAAAATATTTTATGCAATTTATAATAAGCAAATTAACAAAAAAATTTTATTTACTAGTCAGTGATCGAGATAAAGGAAACGCCACTAAATTTTTATTTCCAAATAATTTTTTTTTCTGGAATTGAATTTCTCATCATTTAATTATAGTTTTTTTATTAATAATAAAGGAAATTTTATTTTTAAAATAAGTTATTTAAATATAATGCATTTCATTATTGCAAAGAAATTCAAATCTGTTAGCCATCAGTTTCTTTAAATCAGATGAAAATAAAACACTTTTTTTTGACACTTTTACATATATACATATACACTACTGGCCGTTAAAATTGCTTCACCAAGAAGGCGACATGCTACAGACGTGAAATTTATACGAAACGAAGAAGGTGCTGTGATATGCAAATGATTAGCTTTTCAGCGCATTCAGACAAAGCAGGCACCAGTAGCGACACCTACATTGTGTTTAAATGAGGAAATTGTTCAGCCGGTTCCTCATACACAAATTGCATTTGAACGTTGTTGCCTGGTGAAAAGTTGTTGTGATGTCTCGTGTAAGAAGGAGAAATGCATACCAGCACGTTTCTGACTTTGATAAAGGTCGAATTGTAGCGTACCGGGATTGCGGTTTATCTTATCGCAGTATTGCTGCATGCGTCGGTCGAGATCCAATGACTGTTAGCAGTATATGAAATCGATGGGTTAAGGACGGTAATACGGAACGCCATGTGGGATCTCAACGGCCACCTATCACTAGAAGCCAAGACATGCATATTATCCGCATTGCTGTAATGGATCGTGCAACCACGTCACGAGCCGTGAGTCAAGAAACGGGGTCGTTTAGAAGACAACAAATGTCTGCACGAACAGTTCGACGACGTTTGCAGCAGCAAGGACTCTCAGCTCGGAGACCATAGCTGCGGCTTCCCTTGATACTGCGTCATAGACAAGAGCGCCTTCAATGGTGTGATCAACGACGAAACTGGGAGCACGTATGGCGAGACGTCATCTTTTCAGATGAATCCAGGCGCTGTGTACTGCATCATGATGGTCGCATCCGTGTTTGGCGGCATCGTTGTGAACGCACACTGGCAGCGTGCATTTCTCATCGTCATACTGGCCCATCACCTGGCGTGATGGTATGGGGTGCCATTGGATACACGTCTCGGTCACCTCTTGTTCACATTGACGGTGCTTTGAACAGTGCACGTTAGATTTCTGGTGTGTTACGACCCGTAGCTCTACCCTTTATTCGAGCCCTGTGAAACCCTACGTTTCAGCAGGATAATGCCCGACCGCATGTTGCCGGTATTGTACGGACCTTCCTTGATACGGAACATGTTCGATTGTTGCCCTGGCCAGCACGTTCTCCAGATCTTTCACCAATAGAAAACGTCTGGTCAATGGTTGCCGAGCGACTGGCTCGTCACCAAAAGCCAGTCACTACTGTTGATGAACTGTGGCATAGTGTTGAAGCTGCATAGGCATCTGTACCTGTACATGCAATCCAATTTCTGTTTGACTCAATGCCCAGGCGTATAACTGCTGTTATTACTGCCAGAGGAGGTTGTTCTTGGTACTGATTTCTCAGGATCTATCTAGCCAAATTTTTTGAAAATTTAAACATTTTCTAGCATAATATATTTGTCCAATAAATATCATTTTGTTATCTGCATTTCTTCCTGGTGTAGCAATTTTAATGTCCAGTAGTGTATATATATATATATATATATATATATATATATATATATATATATATGTATATATATATATATTAAGTACATTAAAAATTTAAAACTGTTTTATCATATAATAGGGATATTTTCAATTCATAAAATTTATCTAAAAGAAAAATATTTTATTTTCAATATATTGTCCTACACATTATTAAAATCTTTTTTTAGCACTTCTAAGTATTTATTCATCAACTATTTTCAGCAAATAAAACTTAATTGTGTTATTACTAAAGCAAATTTTTGGGCTTTATAATAACTTTAAGCATATTTTCTAGAAAATTTAATTACTTTTGAAGCTTTTTCGCTTAGAATCCCCTTAAATGTTTCAAACAAGAAAACAATTAAAAGTTATTGGTAGTATCTTTAAAAGAATATATTAAAAAACATTTTCTTCAAATTTATTGATTTTATAAAAGTAGATATCATGAATTGTATGAATTCTCTGGCTGCAATTAGGCATCCTTAGTTCAAAATAATTGATTCAATTATAATGTAATATTAAATATATTCCATATTTTCCTTCTTAATCATTATTAAGAATATTTTTATATGATTAATAGTTTAACTTCTTACACAGTAAACAGTACTAGTGATTTAAAAGTAAATTTACTCTTCAAAAATATTATTTACCAAATATGCTCATAAACATACGTGTATAGGTTTGTCAGTGTCACATTTTTTATGTTATTTGCAAATTGTAATTAACTAATTATAATAATTAAATGAAATAATTTATTTTGGCAAAGTAGAACTTTTTCATTTATATTTAAATTAATTTAACATATATCGTAGTATATTTGATATTACACAAATATGTATATTCTTTATTAAAACAATTATATACACTGTATTTTAACACTAAACTCGAAATGAAGATCAGGAATATGTGACATCTTGAAAATAAATGTACAAATGAATGACTTATTAATACGTAAGATTTATATTAAAGTATATTAATTATTTTTGCTTGAAATTTTCAAAATATTCATATATATTTACAATATATTAGTTTTGAACTCTCATATGTACATCATTCCCAACATTTTATTAAAAAATATTCATCCTACGGTAATTAATCTAAATGTAATTGAATAAATTTGTTTTTTTGCCACCAGAATCAATAAATATTAAATTCAATTCCGTAATAAAATATAAATAAAATTTGATTAATATTATTTTACATTGTACTTATTATTTTCCATAACAATGTATCTTAATGATTACGAAATGTATAAAATTTTAGATATAATTAACACATTAAATTCGTCAAAGTAAGAAACTTATTCCTATTATTTTAAAAATTTAAAAAGGCTTTTAAATTACTCTTATTGTCATACACTTGTCAAAAAAATAGATGTCTTCATTTTATTATTATATTATTACAACAGAATATTGAGAAGTTCGCATGAAGTTCCTCCTGAGACACATTTCAAGTCAGTAATTTAGAAAATTTGACTTATATTATTTTTCTCCCTTCTAATAAGCTTGTTATGAGTATACATTTGGAATTTCGTTTGCAAATGCGTTGGAAGATTTTTGGAGCGACTTAAAAGCAAAAATTAATTTGCTAACTAAAAGTAAAGATACGAATTTTATGTTACTTATGTAGTTTTAAAAATTAGATAAATGATTATTTTATTGATACATAAAGAAACAGAAGTTTTATGGATTTTTTCAATTAATCTTTAATATTGTACATGTAATGAACTCTATTCCTACGATATTTTTCTTAAAGTTCTATTTTCAAGCTATTCCAATTCCAAAGATGACTATTATTGTTTACAATAGTTTAAAAATTAATTTAATATTTTTGTGAAATTTTTATGATTTTTCATTGCAACGAATTAATAGCACAAACCTTTAATAGTATGAAAATTGAAGAGTTTTTTTTTAATTTCTTTGGAATGCACAAACAAAAAATGGCAATTGAAGAATTGTAGCTAAATATTTTTTTACACATTTTTATTTAGCAATAAACAAAATGTACATATAAAGTTATTCAACATTTTATTATATTATATTTTATTTGTAATTGTCTCTTCTTTATTTACACGGATACAATAATCATTATCTTTAGTAATAAGAATTATATTTTACATTATATTATTAAGATATTAAATCCATTTATAATTAAATAATTTATAAAATAACAAAACTTCTAAGCTGTTTTTAACGTGTGCATTTAAATTGTTTAAAACTTTCTAAGAAAGAGTTTTTAAAAAGCATTAAGGAAATTCAAGAAACACTTTTGAATACATTAGAAACAATAATAAATTGGGTGCATTTTTTAAAAAATGCTTTTTAAAATTCTGAATAAGCATCTTGTAAAAGAATTTTGCTATCTTAAAAAATTAACAAAAAATATACTATCTTAAAAAATTTAAGAGCAGATAAATGATGTTGAAAATTGAGACGATGTGCTATTCTGCAGCCTACGCCTGTTTCGTTAAGTAAACTGTAAACTTCAAAAACATTTACTTTTGTATTTAAATTAACATTTAAATTAGATTCGATTGTTCATATCAAATCTTTGATTTTGTGAAAACACAACCTCATGAAGCAATACTTTTATACAACTGACCTCATTACAAAAACAATACTTCCTTTATAAAACTAAGGATTGCTTTGGAAATATAGTGTTTCTTGATAGTAAGTATGTCAAAATTTTTTTTTGGAAATTAGTTGATGAACTACAAACACAAAAGCCCTTTCATTTTCTTTACGCTTTAGATATAATTTATAAGTATATAATCACCAGTTAAAAATTCTCAAATAAATATCCTTAAATTATTTACCTTATTTGTAAAACATCTTTTCCAGATATTAGCATTTTTTTACAATAATGTATGTTTTACAATAATGCAAATTTATTCTTTTTTAATCATATTAAAAGATCTAGCTTAGTCACCCATTTGGTTATGATAAAACAAAAACATTTGCAATGGTTATAGAATATACTTCATTATAATATGATAGATCTTAATTAAGAACTCATTTTACTTTGGACCTGCTTATGAGTAATTTTCTAGAACGAATATTGACTGCGAATTATATATAATTCTAGAAAAATCTATTTCTTTGTTTTCTTAAATATAATGCTTGAATTTCATTAAAACATATGGATTTGATAATAAACTAGCTTTTATTACATTATAAAATTATAATTTTAAACATAAAGAAAGAAATATTTCCCATTAAATTTTATCATACTTGCATTTTTATTCGATAAATATATATAATGAAAATATTTGATTTTTCCAAAATTTAAATGATTTATCATGAAACGTTATGTTTAATACTGCTAGATAGGAATCGCAAGCAGAGATATTTAACTACTCCATTCTTAAAATTTATTTAAAACACATTTTTTGCTCTTTTTAGTTTGATTTTTAATAAAATATTACCTAGATATTGTAAAAACTATTTTTAACTTTAATCTATCAGTTATAAATATCTTTCAGAAATCAAGAATTTTATTAATATTTAGATTTAAATTTTCAGTATAGTAAAAACAACAAAATATTAAAATGCAAAATGAAAATTTTGTATATGAAAAGAGCATTTTCTGTTCTCTTCCCAAACTAAAATTTAATCCAGAAAAGTTTTGTTAAAGTATTCAAATGCTAAACGATCATTGCATGGTAGATATTGAGCCTTTACGTTATTTTTCTTTAAAATTGTAGCAGCATATGTTTCCATAAAAATGAATTTACATACAAAAATATAACAAATCTAACTTTCTTTTACAGTAAAACTATTTGAATGATTTTGTAACATATATACATGGCATGTATATATGAAAATGTATTTTAGAGAAGGTAATTTTAACATTTTGTTATTATAAATATATAAACAAAAAGTATTTCCAACATTTCAACACACATTGTTTTGCTTTTTAGAAACAGAATAATATAAATTCAAAAGAATCTGAAATAATGCTTTTACTACACTTAAATTTTTCTTTTTGAGGAGATTTTCTTTAATATGCTGAGGATGTTGAAATATTTCAGGAGAGAAAACATTCTAAATATGCATTTCTGTATGTATATGCACAAAAGGTACTTCATAATAAATGTAAGATCTGCATTCTTGAATTTCATTTTATATCATAAAAATTTAAATTCTAAATCGTGATGAGGAAAAGATTTATGAGAATATTTTTATAACAGTTTCATAGAATTTTGTACTTAAAAAAGTGTTTTCTGAAGTATACTTTTGCACAGTTAAGATAAGGTTTTATTTTATAATAATCTTTTCAATAATAAAAGTTACAGAATAAATTACTCAATTATTAACTTGCATATCGTTAAATATTCTAACTACATTTTGCATATTGATCTTTTAATATTTCTGTATTTATCAATGTGTAAAGAATCGAAAAAAAATTATAATTTTGTTGTGTATTTAATAAATTTAAATAAAATATTATATGTTAATATTATGACTGTAAATTAAATTTCATTTTTTAATAAAATTTAATCAAATATTGAACAAATAAATTATGTTTTCTTAAAAGTTAAATTTTAGAAACAATTAATCCTATTTTATGAAAATGTTATTTTGTACGCTCAAAAAATAATTTATTAACGTGATTTGATATTAGGTGTTGTAAAAAAATATTTATTTTTCCTAAATAAATTTTTGGCATATCGTTTTAGCTTAAAGTACACGATTTGCAAATACATTTCATCTTAGTAGACATTAAGAATAGACAATGGTGGTATTACATTAAAAATTTATTAATATAGTAGAGTTTTTATAATTCTCAGTATTAACGAATATTAATAAAGTATATAATTTTGTAACTGTCATAAAATTCAAAACATTACTCAAAATTTTAACAAATTTATCATTCTTAAAATTTATTAATATGTTATTCGTTAATATATTCAGAATAATAATGAAATACATAATTTTGTAACTGTCATAAAATCCAAAACATTACTCAAAATTTTAACAAAACTATCATTCTTAAAATTTATTAATATGTTAATCGTTAATATATTCAGAATATTCAAATTCAACAATAACATTGAATGTTTTTAACAGTCAATAGATTACAAAAAAAAATTTTTCTATTTACAATTGAATATCAAACTAAAATCCCAACAATGAATTACATATAGTCGTTGTTTCTTTCTAAAAGTTGAAATATTATAAAACGATTTTATAATTTTGGCACAGAATTTACAATAGAATGCACTGATAAATTTAATTAAAAGAGACGAAATTCCACCTGTAATATTGTACAAAACAATTTAAATACATTTTTTCAAAAAAAAAAGACTTGGTTATTTTACAACAAAAATCACTACATACTCTATTTTGTGGATAAATACCAGACAAGTTTTAGAGAACCCATAACTTAAAATAAAAAGATACATTGTTATAAAAATTATCATAGCGTTAAATCATTTGAAATTATAAACTTAATAACAAAATTTATAATTGCGCAAAAGATATTATCATACGTATGTGCATCTGATATTACATCTTACTATTTCCTGATTTGTCAGATCTTATAACTCTAACGAGTCATATGCACGCAGATAATAATTCGACCTTCGTAATTTTTTTTTCAAGAATTGCTAACTGCATAAGTTTTTCATAGTAAAATAAATTAGTCGTTTCAATGGAAATCTAACCTCCAGTATAAAAATATTTTACTAAGGATCAGCTTAATACATTGACATTTTCTCTAGGAATTTCTCAAATAAAAGAATAGTTCACATATCCCTTGCATGTAAGAAAAGTCTCTCTGAAATACATTCACATATAAAAGTAGATTGATATTCTTATGTGTTAAAAAAGAGTAAAAAAATTTAGGTCTTAATTAAGGTCTAACTTAATAAATGAAAAAATACAAACGAATCATGATTTACACATATAAGCCTTACGTCGTTTAAAAAAAAATTAATTCAAGACATTTAAGAAATTCCATCATACAGAATGATATTGTAAAAATCCTCTATGAAAGAAATTTTAATAAATGATCATGGGTTTGGAAAAGTACTATTATTTAAGCAATGGAATAACCAGAAATGCAAGGGGCATTAGGAATGTTACAAGCATTAATAATTCTGTTATGGTAAAAATATACGAAACTGAATTAATAAAGCATAAAACTTACCCATAATGCATGAAAAAGCATATTTTATACGCAATAATGAGGAATCTGCGCTTAATCTTGTTACTCATTGTGCACTCCTCATGTTAATAAAGAAATTTGATTACTTTACTAAATGACAAAAAAAATGTACCTTTATCTAATTTCTTATATATGTTTATTATTTTGAAATTAAATAATTTCTTCCTGATATGTCCATATTTTATAAATTACAATATATATGAAGATATTTTAAACAGCTTTCCAATCCCTTCAATTTTGTGTGTGAATTTCTTGGTACCGCTAATCTATGAAAAATGCTATAATATCTCACATCACTTTTACTGCAAAGCTTTAGCAATGTATTTAG
>JAPDSC010061161.1:0-15054 GCA_026290005.1 Latrodectus geometricus
AATGTCTGTAAACATAAAAATATTTTGTCTGGGAATTTTCATGCGAAGAATAAGGATAAGTATGTTAGAATAAAAGTTTACTGGAGGTAAGATATTTAACAAAATACTTAAAAGACATTCACTTATGAATATTTTTATTCAAAAATATAAATAGTGTACCGGAATGTGTGTATATTTAAATTCTTATGTGTTAATTGACTAATTCTGATAATTTTTGTACGATTGAATACATTTCATATTGTCAAAAGAAATTCCAATGCTTTATCGTCTGTCGAATATTTATAAAACATAAAAATTAAAGATTCAAACCTACAAATGAAAATTGAGATGTAGTTAAGAATACGCTGAAAATAAATAATAACGATCACTTAATTTTATTTCAATTGTCTCTTTTGGAGTATTAAATATTTTAATGCTATAAACTTGAGAAAAATTTATTTTCAAATGTTGTATTGTATTTCTTTATATAATGCATCATTCAAAATAAAGCCACATTACTCGATATATCGATAAAAATCTCATTAAATCCTTCGTTTATTGTGAAAAAAACACACATACATACAATATGAAATGATCCGATAACAAAATAATTGTGTCAATGAATTTATATTCAGTCTTTACTAAAATAGTTCTCCCAGAAATTAAACTTTATGCGTTTTTATTATTATTGTTAAAGATTAGAATGTGATACATTTAACTATTATTGGACTTTTACAATAGTTTTAAATAATAAAAAAATCTTGCATTTTTATGTTTATAATCTGTTAATAAAAAAATGAGTCAAAAACCCAATAACTTGCTAAATCCATATTTAGTAGAAAACATGTAAGTATAGAAAATCATGTTAATATTTAGAGAATCACACCAGATGAAAAACTTATAGAAATAATTCTTATACAATGGATGATTTATATGAATGCATAGAATCTTTTCCATCTAAATTATTTTTTGAATTGAATTTTAATCTATACTAGTTAAAAAGTTTTTTTTCAGCGAATTAAATGTACATTTCATACTTCCTATATTTAAGATGATTATCCTTAAATTATTCAAATAATATAACTTAAGAGATTAATTTTTAAGAAGATGCTAAATTAAAGTGTTTCCCTTTTAATTCTAAAAATAAAGGAATTTGAACTTTTGCTCAAATGTAATCACTAGAAGAAAAGAAGAAAATGCAAGTAAAGAATGATTCTCCTTAGAAAAAGAGTGATATGTTTACATTGAATAAAATGTATAACTGGAAGTTTAATTAAATTAATTAATGCAGATAAGAGAAACGAAAAATTAAATCCAATTTTAAAATTGTATTAATGAAAAAAAATATTTAATGCTGTAAATTTTAGATATAAATTATTTTTATTGTTGCCTTGCTAAATTTTTAAAATTCTAATATATTTATTCAATACAAAAATAAATTTTTTCTAAAATAGAATTCTGAATAACAACAAATTGTTTTTTAGACGATTTAATAATAAAAATACTTAATTGTTCTGTTTCGAAATAATTATAAATAGTTACAATATATAAAAAGTTTGTTTTTCCTGTGGGTGAAAATAAATAATGCATACTTTAGTAAAATTTCGAAACACTTTCAGTTTTTCAAAAGCTTTGTTTATTTTCGTAAGTTGTATTTCAAGAAGAAAAGAAATTCAATTTCAGAAAATTGTTTTCGTACCAATTTCAAAAGCGAAGATTGAAATATTTTGATATAAAAATACCTTGTTTTAAAAGGAGTATATTTTCATTAAAAGGAAAAAAACTTGTTCTGAATAGTTACTTTTCAATGAGACCATTGTTTCTTACAGAATATTAGTTTTTCAATTAGACAATTTTAATTTAATATTTATGAATGTGTGATTTTCTGGTTTAAAATGTAATTTTATGCTAAATAAGCAATGATCCAATGTTAAAAAGTGTTACATTTAATTGGAAAGGAAATTTCGAAGAAAATTTATCTTATAATACAATAAAAGACTCACTCTTATTATATTTTAAACATTTAATATTATAGTGAAGGAGGTTAAATAATGTTTATTCATTTATATTTACAGTATTTATATTGTTCTGAATAATCAGTTTTTGGAAAAAAATCTAATATTATATTTTTCATGAAGCTGATTTTTTGTAAACTATTGATATGAAATACTTATTTGATACTTTCAGTAAGAAATTATTTTCAATTTAACGTAGTTAATATGTATTTTAAATATTGTTGTTGTTATTGCCATAAGTTTGCTAAGATATTGAAAGACAGATATTGCATCTGAAAAAGTATTCATCTTCTTAAATTTATAACGTAAATTAAATATTATAAATAAAAAAGCATGAGAGGGCATTGTTTTGTCCAACTTTCTTTTTCACGAGAAAATTATTAGAAAATTGTTCACTGAGCAGAATCTAGCAAATCTTCACAGTGGGTGCTAAATTGTCAAATTTATTAGCTTTCTGGGACTATCAAAACTTGCATAATTCGAGATTATTCATTTCGGTCAGGAAAATCATACTCCACATTGTACTCAATAAGCAATAGAAATAAATCAATGCTGAATTCAAGAAATTTACTAGTGATTAATATAAAATCAAAGTATGCTTTACAAAGGATTCATTTAAAAGTCTACATTTATAATCACCAGTAATATCATTTAAATTAAGAACTTCTCTTATATACAGAGAAATTTTAAAAAAATGTATTGTGTGTAGTACCTGAATATTCATGGTTTCATTAGCTTTCAGAAACTGGAGAATTCTTCTTTTGGAAATTAAACGTAAAATGATTATCAGCCAATCCCCTGACTTTTTTTCAATAGTTGAAACGATGAAAATGTGCTTTAGGTCACCTACTTGGCTAGTTTTCAACATCGCCGATGCCATGGCAAAAATTCTACCTTTATTTCAAATTGAAACTTAAATAGCAACCAATTGAAAGGCTAAAACAAAAGAGTAATTAATGAGCATGAGCGAAAAAGCGATTCAAATTATTCAAATTCGCGTTATCATAGAAAGGGACCTAAACTGCAAATTAACCAGTTGAAACACTGTGTATGATCTATGAGGAAACTCCCTAATTTTTGTTCATCTTCTTTTAAAAATTTTAATTTTATTTGACATCGATTCCAATATATTTGTACTTTCTTAGCTTATCAACTTCCAATCCTCTTGCAAATTGTTTTGCTATTATTTTCCTGGAATTAGTAAAGATTTATTATTTGGAAAGAATCAACTGATTTTTGATAAAAAAGCTAAAGAAATTAATTTTTAGTAAGTTCTCAAAAAGCTCAACCCTTCTTTGTAAGATATGAAGATTCTCATTTAGAATCAATTTGCTTTATTTCTGCAAAACTTTTCAATCAATTATATGTTTTGTTTCTATAAAATTGATTCCAGACAGATATGAAATATATTTGACTGTGGCTACTTCTTACTAGAATGCATAGCTTTTACAAATAGTTTTGAAATTTTTCACATCTTCAAATTTATTTCCTTCAAAAAATCCTTTCTTAGACCTAAAAGGCTTTTTTCGTTTTTCGTTCCTTACATTATTCTTCTGCCACAATTCTAGTCCATAGGTGCAAGAATATTTCGTAAATTTTACATTTTCTATTTGCAGTCCTTCTCTCTCAAATCAATCTCTAGTGTTTCTTTCTAGCTTGTTGGTTTAAAAATTTTATCGGCGACGTTAGTGATAGTAGTTTTAAATTTAAACCATGGGTCTAGAAAAACCTATTAGATGTTTTTACATTTGAAATTATCTTTGCCAACATTTCTTTATGAGTTTTAGCCATTTCAATTCTTCGAGCTTGTTGCAATCATGTCTTCATAGTCGTTTTAATAGTTTCTTAGCATTGTAGATGTTTCAGTTTATAACAGTTAGAATTAAGAAGTGATCAAAATATACTTCAGAAGCCTTAAAAGCTCTAATATTAAGCAAGTTTATGAATTATTTTGTAAAATGTATATCAAACGACATTCAATCTGAATTGCAGCTCGATTCGTTCTCTAAAATAACATGAGAATTTTATTGCGTTAAGGTCAAATAAACGAATAAAGGCATGTCATATTTATTGTTTTTCTCATAAGACAAGAACTTAAAGAATTATACTTTATAGAATAAATACGTGACATAAAATAAAAGAACAGTGCTCATCTATATCTTTTATGAAAACTTTATATTTTCTCTTTATCTAGACTTTAGAGAATGTAGCTACTAATTTATCATCATTCATTTCAATGACAGTTTATGAAAACGGTCAGGGTTTGTCAAATTTATACTATTTCCATAAACATTGAAAAGATTGCTGTACTATTGTCATAGTCGACAGATAGAGTTCAGTAAACAGAAATTAAGTGTCAACAAACATACCAGTTTCATTTGTTTAGCTAGAATTTTTGACAAAATGGTTAATTTCCTATAATAACTTACGTTCTTTATTTGGTAATAATAGTTCTAAATTATAAATGAATAGGAATATTTGGTTCTTTTACGTATTAGCATCACCGCAGAACATAGCAATCAAAAAATCAATGAGAAGAAAAAGATACTTACTCACGTTTTTAATTTGAAAAGGAAAAGTAATCAATTATAAATGGAAAAGAAGTTGATATTGATTTTTTTCATTTTTGACTAATTTTCTGTCTAGAGAAGGTATAATAATCTAAACAATCTTACATTTGATTGCAAGGACGAAAACATTGGTTGTGATGATTGAATGCTATTGTTAAGAAACCACTTTTTATTTTTATGCAATATTTTATGGATTTTACTTTTTAACCATTATATTTTATGTATTAAATTTATTATATTATTTTGTACGTTTGATTCAATTGTTTGATTTGGGAAAATTTTAGAAAAAGTAATAATTAAGTTTTTATACAATGTAATTAAATTAAGGTATATAAATTTACCAGGTTTCTTTCTAATAACAAATTAATTTTCTTACATTATTGAAAATGCTGTAATTTCTCAAACTTTATAGAAATATGAATCATTTTAACCATCTTCTGGGAGGGCAAAAAATATATAAAAATATATATATAAATTGTTACGAAATTCTAATTAAAATACCGAAAAAATAATTTTATTTTCATATCATAAAGTATCAAATTTAAATGTCGGTAAATTTATTAAATTATTTCATAGTTTTTATAGCTGCAATCAGTAAATTTATTTCAGTAATTTTAGCTGGCCAATGCCTAAGTGGTTAGCGTTCCTGACTCCTGTGCTGTTGGTCCTGGTTTGGTCATAATCGTCTCCTTTCCCTCTCTCTGTGTATTTTTATTTTTTTCTTCTTCTGAGATGATGGATGAATGTGGTGCGCCCTATAAACGGGTTTGTGGAGGTGTGATGTGGGCAATGGTACTCGTACCTCCGTGACTTGGTTCACAGGTGCCTTACGGGTAAAATGAGTACCAGCTTCCGGCCTCTCTGTGGGCGACGGGTACAATCACCCAATGTGCCCTACCATTAGAAATAAATAGAAGTAAGTTTTCTGGATTTGTAAACTCTCGCAAAATTTGATTCAGCTTCTTTTACAACTTTAAAGTTATTGATATATTTTCTAATAACTAGAAATATAACATTACTTTTCAGCAACATATCTGAATATTTGAGTGATGAAAATAAATTGTTTTTCAAGAGAAATAATTAAGCCTAACTGTATTGAAAGATGCTGGGTTTTTTTTGACTCTCAATCAAAGAATGGCTAAAGTATATAGAGTGAAGGATTGGAAATTAAGTACTATTGTTGATAAATAAAGAAATGTGATTTAAATATTTTTTTTTCTATTTGCATTTTTGTCGACGTAAGAAATTTTTTGTTTTATAAATTACTTTTCTTGTTATATATGGTTGTACGTTTATAATATTTTTTAGCATAAATATGTAATAAATATTCATATTACTTGAGAGTAAATTTATAAGAGGATTCCAATTTTGTCATTTGAAATATGATTAAAGTTAATAGCTGTTTAATATAATTTAATTGTCAATCCATTTTCTAAATATTGTAGCCTAATATCTCCATATATCATTATATGAATGTCTTATTGAAGGATATACTTAAAGAAATATTGTTTTGATTGATTAAAATCATCATAATATTCCTATTACACTTAGACTTATATACATCTTAAAATGTGTTTTGTTATGAGAAATTATGGAAAATCAATGTAATAAGCGTAAGGGTCTTCCACATTTTGTTGAGCTGATGTATGAACTATCAGAGAACTGAAGCATTCAATTCAAATAGTCAGTATGTAAATTAATTTTCATCTGGATTTGAAAATTTAAAAAGGCTTAGAATCTGTTTGCTACCGTATTTGAATTACGCCTAATGCTCAAAAAGATGCAAGAACAGAACAAAATCTTTGAAAACTGATTTTTATAACGTGTCAGTTATCGATTTTGGATAATTGGTTAAATTTTATGCTGTGATGAAAAAGTAGGTGATTTCAATCTAGATTAAAGTTATCTAAATTATCACTTCAGAATTGTATATTTTCTTTTGGGATGTTGAGGGTTCATAATTTCATTTGGGTCTACATCTGAGATAGGAATTAAGTTATTAAAATTACTTTTGGTTATATATCGATGGATAATAATGTACAACATTATTATGTTTAATTTCATTATTGGATATCATCAAATAATAATGCAATGAACATATAGTAGTTGAGGTAAAAATAAAATGTGAGAATAAATTTTTTGGGTGATTTTACTTTTGTTTGCTTAATATGACACAAAACTGAAAAACATAAAATGTAACTACTCGAAATATTTTTGTCCGTTTTGTAAAATAATTAAATTATATATATTTATATTAAAGTTTTAATATTGTATTAAGTTTATTTAATTATTCAGAAGTATGTTTCTTTTTAATTTATGAACTTCATCTGTAATTTTTTTATTTTTTTCACATTGTGAATTTAGGATTAAAATAGTTATACCAATTATGATTTATGTTATAATTAAATCTATTAAATCCCAAAATATGCATAAAATGAAAATTATGAGCACGCTTATATTTTTGCATACTATAATTTTCTAAAATAATCAAACCTTCTCAACGTCCTTTATTTATTGCTAAGGTGTCTTTGTAATGAAATCCTAATTCCATTCGTTGATAAATAATATTTAAATATATTTTAACTACTTATTTACCATTTAATGATTTAAGAAGAAATTAATTAAAACTCTCATCATCATTTTGAAACCCAAACTCTAATATTTTCAAAAATAATCAAACCTTTTCTACAAATGTTAAATCATGCAAAAAGGCTTTTGAATATATGAACATGCATGTATTAATATATTACATATATACATGTTGAATACTTTCATATTAATATAAAATATTTTAAAAGGATTTTACTGATTCAAAAGTTATTAAAAATGTATAAGAGAGAATAGAAATGTTCCCGAAAATAGGTGTAATATTTCGTTTAATTTTTTTTCAGCTGCCAAAAACTAACCCAGAAATTTTCAGCATAATGCTTATGCTAATTTTTTATTTCTTATAAAATTTAAATAGGATGTAAAATTTTCATTAAATTTAATAATTACTACGAAACATCATAATTTCTAATAAAATATGGAGATTAATTTTAAAATTTTGGCCAAAGAATATACTATTGGTTTCGCTCTGATAAATCATCTCTAAACTTCTATTACTCGAAAATAAATAACTATAGATAAAATGATATATATAAATATTATTTTACAACCAGAAAACTGTTACAACTGAAATACAATAAAATGTTGGTCTAAATTCCTTAGTTAAATTAAATTAAGTAAATATCTTATAAAAATGATTTCGTTCAATTACAAATTGTGTATTTGTCAGAAGTGAATTAACCTTTAAATAAGTTTATTAGGGAAGAGTATCAAATAGTTGTAAAATGTATTTATATTATATTTATAAATGACACACAGTTTTATGTCAATATCATTTTATAAATCATTTATTTAATATGAGCAAGATAATGATTTAATTGTATCAGAGAACAATAATTTTTATTAGTTCGGTGATTATCAAAAATAGTGAAAGTTTGAAAACAAAATTGTACAGATTCCAAGGAAATGTTTTCATTCTAAATTCAAAGTATTTCATGGAAATTTTTCTTTGGTTCTGTATTATGAAATTTCCTTCTGAGATTAATGTTGATAACCATGTTAGAGTAAAAGTCTAATTTTTCTTGATTTTTCTGTCCTCCCTTGTGATGTCATCCTAGATAAGAAACGAAATTTCTTTTTCTTCCAGTTTCTGCAAGAAAACTTTAGTAGAGATTTTATTCTGTAGCGTGATCTAACTATTTTAATATTTAATCGGGATATAAAATAGTTTTTACTTCAAATGTTTTTAGAAAAGCTAAAAATGTAAGCAGTATAAAAAACTAAGTATTATTGATTGAAATCTATTTTTGATAATAGTCTCAGTTTTAACTTTCACATTTAAGTTATTATCTAAGTTATCTTTTATGGTTCTAATATTTGACGTTAAATTTTTTTATTTTCCTTATATTTTGAATAATGTATACTTTATAGAATTTTGTTTAAAAATTAAATAAAATTTCAGGTACTCTCTATGTAAATTTGTTATTACTTCATGTGGTAAAGTTTAAATTATGTTAGATATTTTTAGTGTAAAAATATGAGAATAATTATCATAAATATCAAAATAGCCTGATATTTTAGTACTGTTTTAAGTCACCAAGGAATTTTAGCTATTTTCTAGGGAGTGTCATATTAGTACTTATTATACTAAAGAAATATTTATACATTATAATGGAAATCCTAATTTGTCTTTACTTTCGAATGTTGCTTAAAACTAACTTTTAAGAAGCTAGTTAATATTGCAGTTATATATAGAATTATTTTTCAGTTAATTTCTAAAAATACTCTATTAATTATTGTAATCAAAAACTAATTTTCATTATATTTAGCATTGGAAAAGTTTTGAAAAAATATCTTTTAAAGTATAGAAATTCTTAGTGATTAATCAAATATTTAGGTTAAATTTTTTCCTGAATTATATAATTAAAGTTCAAAATGTATCTTTATTGTAGTATTAATGACTCTAAAAATCTATTTTATCAAAAATAATAAACCCGAGGAAGTATTAATTTGTTTGAAAATTTCTTCTCATTCCGATTTTAAAATTAATCAATATTAAATGATGCACTATAATAAAAAGAGTACTTATGGTATCAAATATACTTAAAAGAAAAAATGAACATGTTATTGCAGTAATTTTCTCAGATGTAACCCAGAGAAAAGCTCCAACATTAAATTCACAAATCAAAACTAAGAAATAGCACATTGCTTAATTATTCATTTTAACGCTATTAAAATAAAAATAGAGAGAAATAAAAATAGAGAGTATTAAAATAAAAATAGAGAGAAATAAAATACATCATCTTATTAATACGAAAAGAGTCATACACCAATAATGATACTTCTGAAAATTTATTATGATAAATTTTTGACAAATTTTCCTAAAATGTGGTTACGAATATAAAATAAGATAATTAAATTAAGATATTGGAATAATAAATCAAAAAGTCTAACAATTATAAAAAGTTTGTCCTTGATAATATGCTTTCCTTAATCATATTTATTTGTTTACTATTACCCATGGAGAAACATCCAGGTAATGAATAGTAATTTAATGATAGATAAATGATAGGAAACTATAAGTAATTTCTTCTGGCATGTATATTCCAATCAATCATGAATGATAAAGCAAATGCGAAGAATTTCATTAAGTTTATTCTTGCTATAATTATCTAGATCTCGTTACTGAGGTAAAAGAAATCAATCATGCTTATTCAATGAAAATTGCAGCATTCTCAAGTTACAATTTTTCAAAAGGAATTAAGAGAAATTTATAAAATAATAAATTTTGCGTATTATCAAACGCAATTTATAAAATAATAATAATTTATAATCATAACATATTAATAAACGTGAATGTTAGTAATCTGAGCACAAAATTGCTTTATTTAAATGCAAATGAGAAAATAACAAATGTTTTAGATCTAAGTTTGATATTAATATTGAAAACATATCAGGTGTTTAAATTGTTTGAAGTTCATATTATTATCTGAAGAATCTATTCTCATTTGTTGAGACTTTTATTATTTCAATGAAGAGTATAGGCTGAAGAATAATTGTTTTAAGTCTTTTAAGCTTAATTTTCTAATATATTTTCAGTATTAACATAATATAATTTAAGTTAATAAACTGAAGGTGAACTGCACAGATATGAAAAATATATTTTATCGCTATGTTAATTAAACAAAAGCAATTTATCTCATTTATGTAGAATTTACGAAGTAGAATTTTAAAAAGTTTTTGATTAAAATAATATGGTGTTAAGAAAATCGCAATATATATGATATTTACAAAATCATTTTATCTGATAAGAAACATTTTGAAGTATTTAATTCTTTACAAATTAATAAACAATAATGAAATGCAATTTATTATTGGATTTGTGAATATTTCAAGAATTATTTTTTTGAAGAGTATTTAAGAGACTATTTTTTTATAAAATAAAAAATTCAAATTATCTTGCTTAATTTTTCTGGACTCTTGATTTAATACTTATGTAAAGAATAAAAATGCACCCTAATAAATGCATAATATTTGAATGTAATTAAACAATGTGTTTTTTGTATGTATGGATTTAGAGTTCTGGAAATAATTTATGATTTGACTTCACACACAATAATGCCTTTTTATTATAAACTTACTATCAGGATCGAAAAAGAAAAAAATAATGCTCTAAAAAATAGTCTTATCGCTATCAAACTTATATATGATCGCATATGTCATCACCAGATATGTCACATAATGTTTCCAAAATGATTAATGTACAAAATAATCTGAAAATTGCTTACATAACCAGATGACTGAAAGTTAAAATCTCTGTTTCCTTGTAAGTGGTTTTTTTACTGTTTTTTCATTATGGCAGATTTTATCTTTTTCTTGATAAGAAGTTTCCTGAATCTTAAGAAATCGACGGATTTTGAAAAAGACTGAATTACTGGATAAAAAGTTCCTGAATTCATAACTGTATTGCGTGACATTTCCTGAAAGAGATGTAAGATTATATTGATTGGAGTAGCAGATAGAGATAAAAGTGTACATAATATATTGGCTGTGATTGACTTAGATCATCTAACAGAAAAGAAGATTACTTAAACTGTCAAGAAGCCCAATCAACTTCTTTGGTGACTCTATTCAGCATCTTATCAAATGTAATCTTCTGACGGAGATATTGTTTTACGCCTGATGATAACTAGAGGGTTATTTGAAAAACAGTTGTTTCCATGACAGTTTGTAAGAATAGTTAATTCAAAATATTTGACACTTAACTTCACTTTATAGTGCTGTCAATAGTGAAAAACTTAGAAGGCCAGGGAAAGGACAGTATCGTTTTAATAATGAATCTAAATTCTGTATGGAAAAACAGAGCTTGATTCTTTTCAAGAATGACTGCTAGAGTCTGTGAATATAGTACGGTTCTTCTGAAGAATGGTATTCGGTTCCCACAA
The DNA here is from genome assembly GCA_026290005.1 of Latrodectus geometricus. Lineage (NCBI taxonomy): Eukaryota > Metazoa > Arthropoda > Arachnida > Araneae > Theridiidae > Latrodectus > Latrodectus geometricus. The sequence goes on from JAPDSC010061161.1 coordinate 11,557, forward strand.
GAGTTATGGTGGAATTGGGAGATACAATCAAGTATGACAGCTCATCTTAGGATTCAGGCCACCTTTCAATTTGATATCCATAGCAATTGATTATTTGACTCAAGAAAAAGCGGGTAAGGGCTGAAAAGTCAGACTTGCATATAATATGCGACTTTTGAGAACCACTTACCGCAATTTCTCAAAATTAGGAGGAAAATTGATTAAAGCCTCACCCACATGGATCTACGAGGTACTTAATTGGATTGTCATTAGATGACATCGAAGGCCAGAGGTAGGATAGATGAATGTGTGTGTTCATCAATTACTCAAATATAATTAGAGAACATTTTATTTGAGCATTGTTTTGTTGAAAGACAATTTTTTAGTGTGCTGTCCAAAACGAGTGTCTAAGCAGATGGTCGTCATTCAGTAATTTAAACCTGTGGATGAATGCCACGCGTAAAAAAATTAATTTAAGAATCCGTAAACAATCTGAAAACTAGAAAGTTGTGCAGCTAGTGCATAGAGACCCTTGTAGATACTAAGGTTCAATCATTTCATGTACTTAAAATCTTATATACACATACTGTACTATTAGAACGCACCAAAGTGAATCTCGATTTACGGCTCAAGAGAATATTTTTCTTCTTCCTCGATGTTCCATTAGCAGTGTTCTTATACCCATGCAAATAATTTGACTTTATGCAGTCAGTAAATGGATTTTGATTATATACTTCTGAGCAACATTGAGAGGAAATAACTTTGTTTAGCAGGGTAGCTTACAGTACCAGTATTAAATCAACAGATAATCCGTACCCTGCCTAACCTCTGCTAAAATGCATACTATTAATCACCACAATGATATTAATCACCTACGTATTGTTGTCCATGGTGATTGAGGCTGACAGGGATGGTTTTTACGGAAATTGAATACAAAACGGTGAAAGAAAATCTAAGTCTCTTCAATACTTTTGAAAAGGACTAATACATTCTTTGGGATTGATGATGACAAAATGCAGTTAAACCTGTATTCGTAAGTATTTTGTATTTGACTATTTTTGAAACCATGAGTTACATTTGTTATTTTGTTAAATTGCTGATTAGATCATTTGCAGGTGACAATTAGGCTTTCGTGGCTCTTAAAAGTTGTATATTGGTAGCTATGCCCAATTAAATTCCACCTTGCTATAGTCTATTGTATTTGATTATTAAATGTGACACTCATTATATATGAATGTCAAAGGTGTCAGTATTGAATAGTTTTGCTTATAAATTCCGTTAAAGTTAGATTTAAAGTACCTTTATATATAGGCAAATTATATTACATTATACTACACAAAAAAAAGAATCGTAAAGTATATAACAATTTGTTTTATTACGTGTCAGTCATCCTCAAGATTTTACACAGGAAAGCTATTAAGAGCAGATTCTGTTATTTAAAGTAGATTCCAGACAACAACACATAATTCTAGGGTCACATAAATCCCGAATTAAGGATCCAAATTATAGAGTTCTTAACATTTGGTTGCTAACTCGTCATTAACATTATTAAAAATTAAGATAATTATAGATAATGTTACGATAAAGCTTTCAGCATAAATGCAGAGTGTTATTTTTTCACTTACTCTTATTTTAGGACCATTTACGATTATAGTTGATCTAAAAAAAATTTACTAGGGTAAAATTTTTTTAAAATATGTTTCATGTTTTATTTATAAAACATATTTATTTCTCTCAAGTAAGAACAAAACCTAAACAGACTTATTATTTTGGAAGTATTAATAGGTTTGCATCAAATGTAAGATACAACAATATTTTTTATTTAATGAAATGTTTATTTTTTTATAGTATATGATTTTATAGACGTAATTAAAATAAATACAATTGTTCATATTATTCTTAGTTGTACATTTATAGAAATTTCTAGAGTAAAAAATATGGCATATAAAATTGACCTGAAACCTATTTACTTGAATGTTATATATTTTGAGTTACAAATTTTTTACATATTGACATTTAGTGAATTTTTGATAAGTTTCGTCTGAATTATAATTATTATATACCTAAAAAACTTTTTTAAATTAATAATTATCAGAAATAAGTCATTAAATATTTGAATATTAATAAAATGACTCAAGTTCTTGCTTAAAATCAAATGTTCTAACTGTCGATTAATTCTGTCGATTCTTTAAGACACATTGTGCAAAATCCATTTCTTGATATTCAATTATTTATATTTTCATAGAAAAAATTTACAAATTCAATTTGAAATTAAATTAAATTTCTTAAGTTATAAAAAATTGACTGTTTAAGAAATTCGAATTTCTTACTAAAATATTTGTATGTTTAATGAATATTATTCAGAAAGAGTTTTAATCAAAATAGTTAGAATAATAGAAAGAGTTTTAATCAAAAAGGCATTAATCTACTATAAATCACAAAATTTTTACTAATTTAATTAAAAATTTTTTATAAGTTTTTTACTATTGATCAATGGAATATAAATGTATGTCTATGAGAAGGAATATAAAATTTTCAAATTTAATTTATAGAAGCTCTTTTGATGGGGTCAACAACGTAAAACTCAAAAGAAAATTTAGAAAAATCAATATAATAGTTTTATTTTTAAAGACATTTAACTAATGAAATAATTCTCAGTCTAAATATGCCAATTTTATGCCTCAAAAAATGTTTTTCTTCTTATAATTAAAGTTTCCAATAAGAGCTGTTAAAATAAAAGTAGTAAAGAGTTTTGTCTTTCAATGAAATTAAGGAAATGGTTTCAGCTGTTTTCTCTTTTCATTTGTCAATTTTAATTAATTTATATTTCAAAATTTTTTATGGAGGAAACTTTTTATTGTGTTGATTATTTTATTATCTGACAAACATTAACTGAGAGTTTTTAAAATTTTTTTAAATAATGTGAGTTTGAAATATTAATTAAATAATGTGCCAAAATAGAAAATTTTTTAGAAAAATAAAGTTTTGAAAAAAATAATCTCGAAAAATTCGTAGTAAAATAAATAAATTCGCATAAATATATTTAATATATTTTTAACATATATAAGAAAGTATTTTGGCACTTCAGATTTATCTTTTAGTTTTTACTATATTTTTGCTTCATCAAGTTTTATATTTTAAAATATTTTCCTTTAGTAGCATAATTAAGTTAAATTATTTATATTTTTTAAAATTAAATTTGCAGATAGGGAGGTCCTGGGTTGGAATTACGGTTCGGGCATGGATGTACTTTCTCTTTCTCTCTCTCCCATCTTTGTCCTTTCCTTCTATGAATGGTGTATGACTGGTTGCCTATCCTTTAGTACCTATGGTATGTGGGTACTGAAGAAATCAGACTCCCTACCAAATTACGTAGTAGACAAAAAAAAGTGGAGCAGCGCACCCCATATTGCCAGCCTGGCTAACACTCTACAAAAAACATTAAATTAATATTAAGATATTCGTGAAATTTTTATATTTATTTAAGATATAAAATCTTTATGGAAAGAAATCAAATTT
>JAPDSC010061162.1:0-16539 GCA_026290005.1 Latrodectus geometricus
ATGCTCAAACAGTCATGATTCTATTTTTTATGATCGTGCATGTTTGAGCATATTTCCGTAAGACATGAAGTATATACTACCAAGGATAGAAATTATCTTTTTTTGGGAAGTTTTTACTAACACAACTGTAATTTCAAGTCAACTTAAAAGGAACTCAAGCAAATTGTTGTGTTACCAAGACAATGGAGATTGCTTTCTCAGTGACGATATGTCATTCTTTAATATTTTAATTTGTTTTTCTCGCTGTTGTTTTTAATATATGTTAATTATAATATGAATTAATAAAGAAATAATTGAATAATCTTTAGAATCTGCACTTTTATAATAACTATTGATCTATTGTATGAAAGAAAGTCAGGTATGTGATTCTTGCTACCATTGACCTTAATGTTTACGCTAAAAGTATTGCTACAATAATACAAGGTAAGCAACGATATTGTATGCAAGCACAACATGTCCGCTACAGTTTTGATAAATATTGTTTCTGCATAAAGAACCATATAAAAATTTGTTCATTCGAAAGATGGGTGGGGGGAAATAATGAAACATTTAAAAGATTATTATTGCAATCTCAAGTTTGCCATATAAATATGAGACATTTCTTCTGATATTATGATGTGAAATAGATTAAATTTTCTCAATACATTTTTTGAAATATTCACTGGAAAATACAGACGGAAATTTATATTAAAATGTTGAATTTACAGCTTTATTATGATATCAATTTTGAACATCACAATGCACAATGTTCATCTTCCCCTTTACTACATAAATACGGATATTTTTTATATTATATTAATTTGGATGTTTTTACAGATATTACCAATTTGTTGAGAAGTTATAATACTAGCATGTCTCATAATTGATAAATTAAATGTCTAATTCCAGACTCTAAGTTTCTAGAAGCAAACTTTTTCATTTTTCTCTTAAAATCTTAAGGCAGTGTTATTTTAAAGACTTCAGTTTTTGTAACTCGCCTGTACTTTAATATTTCTATGAATCTAACCAATACTGTACAAGAATTATATACAGTTACCACTTAAAAGCACAAATATTTATTTATTCAAGGACATTATTTAACACTGCACATTACTAGGTTAAATCTCTTATATTTACTATTTTATTTTGTTAAATTGCTTATATTCACTCTTATATTTACTGACACTTCTGATATCTCTTTGTGGAAATAAATATCTCTGAAGGAAATAAATAATGGAATTTTATAGCTAATTATAAATTAGCATACAAAATATTAGCTTGAAATACATTCATAAGTATCTTTAAAACTTAAATTCAGGAGGTACATTTAGTTTTAATTTTGTTAAATAATTAGTATTTGACACTATTATTTATTAACACTAAAGTTTTATGAGTCAATTTCAATCTAATAAATTGAAAGATTGCGTAAATAAATTTTTGTTTAAATACAGTCTTGTGACGGTTGCAATTTACCGTTACGAATATCACATCATTATTTTACAAATACATTTTCGTTAGCAATCTGGAGTAAATATCTGTTTGCTTTCCTTTCAAATTAAGCCAATGCAATTTGTGATTATTCATTTCCAAATCATAATTAATTTAACGAAATTGGCAATGAACAGGCCACCCGATTTGGGTTACTTATGTAGTCTAATTCAGATACAATTGTTTCAGTTGCAAAATGTTTAATCAAATAATACTTTTGCATTTGTAAGGTATAACGATTTCATTTAAATAAATATTTGAAAATGTACATGCAAAATTATTTTTTATTTTCTGAATAACACAGTGTGTATCATTTACAGACAGCAAATGTATTCGTATGTCTTTTGACTCTAAAATTTGTTTCCATGTATTTTAATAAGTTTTATAATATTCTCATATTGTGTTAAAAGATGAATTATCATGTGGGTATGTCAAAATTAGTTTTCTAAACTACTAATTTTATTTTAAATAATTATTATAAGAAAGGAACCATTCACGATTACTTAAATTAATAATTTAGTGTTTTGGAAATAATATAATGGAATTACAATACACCAAATTTTATCTAGGTTCATTACTAGAAATCGTATTTTCATATTTCTATCAATACTCTTTTTCTAATAATTCCTTACCATTAAACGAATTCCACTAATAATAAATTTAAAGGGAATACAAATTTCTGTTAACCTATGAGTGCTAATTAACTTTATTAACCTAACCTAAGAGCGCACATATTTTTTGTATACTTACACTTAAGCCAGACTTACATTTTCAATAACATTTAATAATTTTTCAGACGGTAAATTGGTTTAATATTGATAAAATTCGTTATATGTATCTTTATATTTTGAGAAAAGCATATAATATTATAAAAACAACATTTTTGGCTTATAAGGGATTTTTCATTTTATAAATTCTTTATGATAACACGTAGTCCTACTTAAAATACGCGTCATAATTTCATCATGAAATGTTTATTTAATAGTTTTATAAATGTGATATCTCACACTATTTTATATACTTTCTTGAAAATATAAAGCTTAGTTTTATGGATTTGTACCTTAATGAATTTGCTTAATAATTGTATTATATGAGCGTTCCATTTTAATTATAATGTACAATTCTGTGTTTTTAGATATACTTAAATCATTTTATAAAACAATTGTATATAGGAGTAAATTCAAAATGAATGGAACATGTAAATTTGATTACAAATTGTCTTAAGTTTCTGTGATAAAATATTAAACCTTTTGAAGTATGTAAGAATTTAGAAGAAATGCATGACCCCTACAGCACACACTTTACTTTAAAAAAAATAATTATTTTTAAGATAATTAAAATATTATCATTTCACTAAAGATATGAATATATAAATTAATATTTTAAAATATCAGCTTTTAATATATCCTTATCAAATACAAAGGCAGGGTATCAAATAAGAAAAAAGTTCATTATTAAAGACGAAATGCAATTTTCATATCTTATTAAAACCATGCAATGAATAAAATAACTGTCGAATTAATTCTAAAAAACTACAAAGTGTGTTCATATATTTTTGTAAGGATTTAAATTTTCTACATGAAATTAAATATTAATTTAATAATAAATGTGCGACTAGAATCAAATTGTTGAAGTAATTAATTATCTTTTGCTATATTATTGGCTACATTTTTGCCCTATCTGAAGAGAAGTACTCTTATTCAGTGCTATTAAAAAAGACGGGAAAACATGGTTTTAAAATATCTACTCTTAAAATAAGTGACATAATTAATATGAAAGAAAAGAAACATCAATTTTTATATTTGATAGGGTAAAGTGAAATAATGCATCCCCAGCAAAAGTACGTACACCTCTTATTAAATCCAAAGTTACATTTCATGTTTTCAAGAAAAGTCGTATTACTCAAAGAGCTTTTGCAAAATTTTTTAATGCTATTGTTGGAATTATGAACAAAATTACAGTTTCCTATTTGAAGTTAAAGAATAGAGCATCATGTTCTTCGCCTAACTCCGAAATATGTTTCTTAGTTTAAGACAATGTGCAAATTAATGTATGAAAATTATTTAAAGGGTGCAAAATAGGAATATTTAATTACAATTAAAGAAGCTTGGATATATTTATATGACTGCAGCAAAAAAAAATGTTGATTCATTAACGGAAAAGAGAAAAAAAACAAATTGTTTTAGAGAAAACAAATTTTTTCCAAATTATTCATTATTATTACTGGATTTTCTTATAATGGGAAATTTAAAACAAGGAAATCAGAAAAAAGATTAATATTAATTCGAATTTCTATCATGAATATGCTTTAACACCTATTTTCAAAGAATTATTTCCATTCCTAGATTCAAACAATATTAATTCTCTTAAGTTCCAAGAGTATTAGGAACCAAGCCATAAATCCAATATTCTTTAAAAAAAATGAAACTGGAATTGAAGGTATTCTATTTAAATGATTCCCACTTAAGTACTCTGATGATTCACCTATGGATTACTAAGCATTTGGAGTTTTAAAACAAACTTTAAACGGCATCACAAAATATTGGATGGACTCTAAAATGTTGTGAAGGAGGAATGAAACAATATCAGCATTTATATTCTAAGAAAAGGACTTTTATCTTGCGAATTTAGATGTAAAATTTTAGTTCAGAGAAATAACTATCAAAATGAACATATTAAAAAATCAAGTAATTATATGTATTCAATTGTATATCATTGCAAAATCATTACAAAAATGTGTGAACACCATTTAAAATATCCGCCACTTATTATCTCTTTGGAAAAATTTTAAAAATTTCAATCTTAACTTATGTTTGCCTTCATAAAATTTCCTAAAATTATTCATTCCTACTGATACTTGAAGCAGAATCCAAAATTCATATTGTTGTTTAGAATTAGTTGGGATAGAAATAACTCGACTATACCATTTGGTAGACCGGAAGTTTTTATCCCAGAGTGATATTTTAAAAAATTATCATGAGTTGACGTTATTTAACTTCTTAAAATATCAAATTATTTTTTCTCAATGTAGCTAGGTCTTTTTAAACATTGTGGAGCCATCATTTGCATGCTATTTACAGTTATACAATGTACATATATCTGAATCGCAAAATGGGAGAATGATAAATGGAAAAGTTCTAAATGTGTAGCTAAAAAAAAAAAGAATTAATCACACAAGTGCCCGTCATTGGAAAAAAAATATTTAAAAATGCACTTCGAAGTTTTAACTTAATCTAAATGAGTTAAAAACTTATACTTAAGCATCTATCAGTGATATTTTAATGCTTTAAAATTATATTTTCTTTCCTTATTAGATAATTAGGAAGAATAAGATTTTTTCTACCATATTTTAGTTAGATAGCTTTAAACTGTATTGAAGGTATTTAGTAAATCTAAATATTATGAATTTTTTAAAGAAGATGACTTATATGTGTTATTGAATTAATTCTGTGTTGGAAGTTACGTGAATACTTTATTCTTTTATTATTGGAAAATAATACTAATTGTGACCTTAGAAAACTTTATTTTATTAATTAATAGTCTTTTAACACATTTTTGTCTATTTAAATAATATATTGAGCCTCAAATTATATATCTCTCATTATATTATTCACTCTGATTGAGTTATATGTTATATTTGTAATATTTATAAAATAGAAAGATCTTTATACAATATAATAAATGACATTTTAAACCAAAACATATTAATTTAAGTTTTGTATGATTTTATTATCATTAAATTTTGGCCCACAATACTGCCATATTTCATAGGAATTTAGTGTTCATATTCGTTTTATGTTTAATTCCTTCAGCGTTTACATAGATGCAAAATAATAATAGAATTACGTTCCTAAACTTCCATTGAATCGGAAAGGAATGTGAGCTATTCAGAGAAGTGAAAGAAAATATTAGCACGAAAAAAATGCATGAATGCAGAAAATAAATAAATAAGAGAAAAAATATCTCCGTTGTGGGGAGCATGACTGTCTGCGAAGTGTGCGGGGACGAACGAAACAGCTGCACAGGGAGACAGCTATCTTCCTCCCCCCATGACTCTTTTTTACCCTTTACTGCCCGTTTCGGAATTATGTATTACGTATTCTGACGTTTACAGCATGCCCCGTCCCCAAGTGTTGTTTGATGGTATGAGGGAGGGAAGCGGGTGAATATCGCAATTCAAATCGAGATACAAGTACTACGCGTGTCGAATTTAGAGGTAGTCCCATATTTTCTGATATTTTTTACTGTGTTTTTTTTCAGTTGTCTGCACATTTGGTATACCAAGTTCAAGGAAATTCTGAAAACGTTTCTCACTTTTAACACATTGTTGCGAACACGAAAAATATGATTTGGAATGATATAATAGTCGTTTAATGCTTTGCAATGTATTTTGCTATCATATATTATAGTCGTACATAAAAATAATAAATTGGTATTCTGGGAACATAATGTATATTTATAACTTGAGTTTTTTATACAGGTCTAATGAATGTATAGGGTTCAAAATTGATACTTTAATAGTTATTATAATAATTATATTAAAAACAAAATACCACTATGTAATCTACTGTTTGTGTGTGTGTGTGTGTGAATTTGATTTTTAAAAACGGTTCATTATCAATTAAATGAATTTTTTGTAAAATAAATTACCTTAGAACTAAATAAATATTATTTTAAAAAAAACGTTTGTGTTCTCTCGTGTTATAATTATTATATGCTTTTATATTTTCTTAGAAATTTAAACGTAGTTTTAAATTATCTTTTATAGTTTGTTAAAATATTTAGTTTAAAACTTAAAAAATATTCACCTACATAAATTCATATGAAAATTTTATTTTCAAATGTTTGAAGATAATTGTTTTGTTGTTGTTTTCTACTAAGATTTTTTTTCTGCATTTTTCTAAATGCAATAGTTTTGTGTACGAAAATATGGTTTGAAATATTTCTAGAATTTTTATTTATTAGAATTAATTTTTAAAACATAAGGAAAAATGTATTGACATGTAATCACATACAAACTTACAGATTTCAATGAAATTTAAAATAAATAAGCATTTAAAGTTATAATAAAATAATGAAACATATTATTTTATTAAAAAAAAATAAATATGCTAATAGTAATTTGTTTCAATATATTTTGTGAATGGAGTTTACAACAGTTATTAAAGAAAGCATTACATCGCTACTGAATGATATTTCATGTTTTGATATGAGTTAATGGTGCAGTTTAACCTTAATTATTCAAATATATATTTCATTTTAATCGATCTGTTATATCTGTCTGACTAGTAATTATTAATCTTTACTTAAATTTCACATATAATAAATACATTAATTTTTTATTTTTACATTTTGCTAATAAATTTATTTTTATGTAATTTAAGAGAGATTAAATTAATTTAATTTATTTATATTTAACAAAATATAGTAGGTAATTTAAATTTCCTATAGTTTTAAAATTTAAATTATAGTACAAATTTTTCATTGCAAGATATTTGTAGAATTCAATATAAAATTAATTACATTTTATTATTTTAAATGCTTCAAATTGTATATGAACGAAATTCTATATTAGTTGTGTTACTCCATTTTCTTTTAATAAATCTATTATCTAAATTTATATTGAATAATTAAAAATTAATATTAAAATACTAATATTTTAAAGGTGCTGCTCTGATTTGCAAATTTCCTATTAAACAACTAATTGAAAATAATGAAATGCGAATTAATGCAAACAACTTATGACATGATAGTTGCATTTCAAATATTGACCAATTACTAAAATTTGATTCCATACATACTTGTCCATACATAATTTAATAATTTCAAACAAAGTCATTTTTCGAGAACGTTTATTGCACAATGCGATATGTTTCGATAAATTCTTAGACTTTTTTGTAATAATATATATTTATTCAAGAGTAGATGGTAAGTATATATTTTACATCAATTTATCAAAAGTTAAGATAACTAAAAATATTTTTAACATTTTTTTTCAATTTAGCTTACTGTTAACGAGTATATATTCAAAAAGGAGCAAATTATGGTGGATAATGCTATATACTGCCTGGCTATATTCAGATGGCTTTTATAAAAATAGACATTAGATTTAAACAAATCTTACACAATAAAGGAAATGTAAATATTATTCATTCAGGTGAAATAAATCTAATTTATATAGAACAAATGATTTTAATTTTGTTATCAGACTTCTAAGTGTCTTATTAGATCCAAACACTATATAATTTTAAATAATTTTTTAAGTAAGGTAAAAATGAGATTTAAATGTAATTTAAAATTATGTTTCATTAAGGTCTAAAATTAATATTAAAGAAAATATTCAACATATGCGCAAAAGAGATTTTTAAAATTATTTCAAACATTTAATTTGGATAAAAGTACTACAAACACATTATTTCAGAGGAAGGTGTTTTCTGAACATATTTATCTACAAATAACTTTTGATATTTCATTAGTGGTTACAAATACTATAAAATTCTGAGAACAAAATAATTTTTATGGAGTATTTAATATTTAGTAAGTATGAAAGCTAAAAATAATATGCAATTTGAATTCATTAACTTATCATAAATTGTGCAAAAAATGATTAGTTACTTTGCAAACAGTCTGAAACTTTACAAATTACATTAAAATAAATATATTAATTTTATTAGCATATTTTGGATGCAAAAAGTACATTTTAGTAAGTATTTTCAGTTAAATAATTCTCAATCAAAAACAATATCATTTTTTTTTCTCAAATAAGTGATTTTATCACAGGTCAAAATGTAACGAATCCCTTAACAATGACTTATGGGTGATTATTATGCATTCATAATATTATAATTTTTAGTCATATATCATTGAAAAAAACTTTTTTTAAAAAAAAAAAGAAAACACAGCTTACTGATATAAGCAATATTTTTAAAAAATGAAACGGAATTTACATAAATCATCATTAACTATCGTTTAATATTTGTCTTTTGTTCCATTCTTCTAAAAGGCAAACATTACAAAGCTTTTACATCTTACAAAGCTTTTATATCAAATTTAATCCAAGAAAAGATCAAATCCAGCCAAGCATTTATTTGTCAATTTCGAAAAAGTTATGATAAAATTAAAGAAAAAAAGATGAAAACATAATAAAATTTAAAGATATTTGGGGCCAAGATGGCGTGGTTGGTTAGTGCGTCTTACTTTTTACCAAAAAGTGGTGAGTTTAAATCCCGACTTAATCAAAGATCTGTCATGTTCACTAATGGTGACTGGGATACGTAAAATATGTCAGGTCACAATGTCCTCCATGTTTCCATTACAAATTAATACCTCTAGGAGTAGTTGCAGCCAGGCTTTGGGTCTTCACTGGTTTCCATCTCTAAATTGGAAGACTGAGGTGGTGCAGCCATCTATGAGCAAAAAGTCGTACTTCCATCTTCGTATGAGGGTGCTCTATTCAAAAAACGGAAGACGCTCTCTCTCTGACTTCCTTCGTCTTGTCTCGGACGGGATAGCTTGGTGTTGCAAAGCGTCACCCGAAACAACAACAAAGATATTTGGCTTCCTCAAAATTAGAAGATTGATTTCGAAGCTAAGTTTGAGTTTTTATATAAATATAAAATTTTATTTAAATTAAAATTCTTTTGCAGTTTAACTCAAAATGATGATATAAGTATGAGTAAAAATTTTCTAAATAACTTTTTTATTGTCAATAATTTAAACTTATTGTTTTGCAAAAATTACATACGAATATTTTACACAAAAACAAATGTTAAATGAAAAAGCATAACCTAAAAAAAGTAGATTTTTACAGTGAAGAATTTAAAAGAATGAATAGTTCTATATAGTTGAAACCTTTTTATCCATAGTTAACAACTTTGTTTGATGATTCTCCTGATATTTTCCTTAATTTTTAAAATAATTAAAAAAAAGTTTTACTATGTTTATTATGAATTAACAAAGATACATTTTTATCAGTGATGAAGCACTTAAAAGGAATGACATTGAAATATATTGCTATGTAAATATTAAATGCAGCATTGATGTTGCCATCAGGAAAAGAAGTACAACATACATAAAAAAATGGACCAGCTTGTGTCATAAGAACAACCATCTCCAACGCCTTAAGTTTCAAGTTACTTCATCTTGGAAATATTTTAATATTTATAAGGTTATGACGTAAATTATTACTATAAAAACAGCTACTTATTTTAAAGAGTGAGATAGGTATAGCACAAAAAGCACGACAGTATGCAATATCTTCGCAGGTGCTTGTTCAACTTGAGCTTTTTTCTCATTTATTCCTCTATGCCAATTTGTGGTTTTCATTAATTAATTAATTCATTCATTTCTAATATTTTTATTCACTTAAAATAATATGCAGTTCTGCATTGGTAAGATAATAAAAGCACTATCGTTTTTTTTCTGTTATCTAAAACATATTGGGGAAAACTAATATCACAATAAATGTGTAAAAACTGATTTCTAACAAAATACCAAATCATCTTTTTACAAAGATATAAGATGATGCTTGTCAACTTAAGAACATCAAACATTAATGTCATATTTGCAAAGCAAGAATATTTATGTCTATAATTTTAATGAGAATAATTATGCAATAAATAAAAACATTCTAATTAGAAATATATTGACCTTTGGGTAGTATAGATGAGTGCAAAATCCTCTTTGGAATTTTGGGTGGCCAAATAATAACTTTTCTTTATGTCAGTGTACTCATTTAAATTTAAAATTACTTCTCCTTGTTCTTAAAACTATATTAAGGATCAACAATAAAATAAAACATTGGTTGTGAAAAATGATCTGGAAGTACTTTGAAATAAAATGTAAAGAAATAAAAATCCCTTTAATGTCTCTCTCTCTTTTCAGTAAAAGAAAGATTCACCTTAAAACATTTTTTGATTAAAAACAAAATTTGATTCTATCTCTTATTTAAGAGCCAATTTTTAATAGACTGGATATAATTACATCCAAATAAATACTATAAACACCAAAATTACGAAAGCTTTAATTGCTAGATATAGTGGATAAATATAATAGCTCAGTGTACTGAAATAAAATTTAAAATCTATTTTCTAATCAGACCCAGAAAACGGGAATAAAATGGACTTTTAGCGTGATGATAAAAATATGATCATTGAATTACAAATTTATCATAAACAAAATTTTTCTATAACTATTACATTCTTTAACAATAAAAATTGTAATGAAATCAAAATATTATATCTAAATATTCAATATATATATATATATATATATATATTAATTTGTATTTATATTTTTATATATTTATATATATATATATATATATATAAATGAGATAAAATTAAAATTAACTTTTTAATATATTTCTTTCTTTCAAATTAATAATATCGTAACTGTTACGAAAGTTTTGAGAGTATCAATTATTATCACATATTTTAATCACTTAGTTGTGAAATTTACCACTAAATGTTAATTAAATTTTATAAACGTATTTTTTGATAACCACACAATATTTTTTAATAAAAAATTCTATGTGTTTCATATATAAATTCCAGCAGTATTTTTATACCATGAAAATCTATTTAATATGTTTTAAAATATCTCTACAAATTAAATATGAAACAGAAATTACGAAAAATGAAAACCAATATTGTCATTTGGAAATAGAAATCAATCAACAACAATGATATCAAATGATTTTCTGTGTTTATTGAAATAAGCAAAATCATTTTATTATAGTTAATGTTACTTTAATGATTATTTCGATGAAAATAGCAAGTATAAATATTCTAATATTTGTGTTAAATAAAATTAGTGTTTATATATGAGTATACATATTTATAAATTAGAAGAGATGGCTTTAGTACTAAGGTGATGGAAGGAACAGATGAATGGAAAAAAAAGGTAAAATTTCTAATTCTTATTGTGTATGTGGCTTTTATCGCGGTAACAATCCTATGTATATCTTCTTCTTCTTGAGCTTGTCAGATTAGTGGCACCTCTGCATTGTTAGATTTTGTACCATTCTCCAAGCCCAATTTTTTCCTAGTTTCATTGTCTTGGGTCACCTACTTTATTTATAAAGTCTGATAGGCCCTCAATGGAGTTAAGGTGTATCTCTTTAGGATATGGATTACCTAGAGTAGTGAATCTTGTAAGGGCAAGAGCATCACACTCATATACGATATGATGAGCTGATTCTACCCCTGCGTGGCATTTCCTACAAATTGGTTCCTGTTTAAAAAATCCCATTGTATGAAGGTGTTTCCTGAAATGATAGTGCCCAGTAATGAAACCTACAATTGCTTGAGTCTTCAATCTTGGGAGTCTAAGAATTTCTGATGCAATTTCCTCAGATGAGTTGAAAATCATACATTTTGCACGTTTCTGTCCAGGAGAGTCACGCCAAACTTTGTTCACCTCCTGTTTTTCCCATTTTTGAATGACCTTCCTTGTAGTCTTCATGTTGATCCCACAAAAGGGTTCCATTCCTATTGGATTGAAAGAGGACCCCTGTTTTGCAAGTTCATCAGCTCTTTCATTACCTTCTATTCTTATATGCCCTGGCACCCAAATAAGAATAATCTTATTCCCATTTGCCAGTTCCTTAAGGAGATTTTTACATTCCATTATAATTTATCCTATGTATATTGTTTCACATTGAAAGGTTTTATATACAGAGTAATATGATTTTATTCAAAGTATAGCAAATGCCATAGAAATTCACTGAAACTTAAGTTTTTTAGGCCAAATATTAACTTCAGTATGTAGTAAAATAAAGAAAAATTCATAAATGTCGTATTCCATTTATCTTTTACTCCGTATTACAAAGAATTTTGGTAACATCATATCATTTCGATTTTTTCTTTAATGAGCAAGTTATAAGAAAATGTCACAATTTCCTTACATTATATTTAAAATTAAGTCAAACATAAGAAGTCAAATGAAGAATTTTTTTCTTATTTTGTTAAAAAAAAAAAACAGAACACAAAAGTTAATTGCTTGCATTCTGTGAGACAATTAATGTAATATGTCTTTTTACGTTTGTAAGACTAAAACATGAATTACAGTTAATAATCCTCCAGAAGAAATAGTAGTTACTAAAATATCCTTGCATTTTTAACACTAAACACACCGGGGATTTTTTTTATTCGGCAAAATTAATAGGAAAATGGGTCAAATGACCCCTTTCGGTAGTTTTAGTGTTAAATGGAAAGTATATCAATGACATCAAAGTTTTTTGTATGAAAAGCGAATATTAGTATTTACGCATAATTTTTTGCATTAATGTTAATAATAAAAATAAAATTAAATATCTCAGCAAATTTTTCCTTATTTGTAAAATTACCCAGGCTAGCTACAGGTCCATTATAACAAATGCAGTTGTTTCAAATTACTGGAAAATGTTAAACATGCTTATTATTATTATTTTAAGACATATCAATTTAATTTTGCAAAAATATTTTTAATGTAAGGGATACAGGAATGAAGGGAACACAAATATACGACAAATATTAATATTGCTATTTTAAAATAACTTATAGGCAACTTTACCTAAATATTTAAGAAACAAAACAAATAATTTAAAATACTTAGGTTACAGATCACAAACTTCAAAATTTTGTTTTAAAATTTTCTCCAGAGATTCGAAAATGATTAGTAATAAATTATAAAGAAAAACTATCTTTAAATTTTAATTTATTCTTTGGTAACTATAAATTATTTAATTTTTTATTTATTAAAAGTAGTTAAATTGTTAGTATGTATCAAGGACACAATTTCCCTTTTTTTATGATATTTGTTTAAAATAAACATACTTTCTCAGTTTAAAACGCTAAAGACATTATTAATTTAAGTGTTTCAGAAAATATGATAACATTTTAACGCATTTCAGTAAATTATAAAAATTAGTTAAGAAATACATTATCTGCAATATTTTGCCCTAATGAATAAATTATCTTACCAAATAATGATTAGGTAATTACCTTCCTGGATTCAGTTGATATATGATATATTACTTTAAGTATCAATTGTTGATTACTATGAATTTAAATATATGATATATTATATTAAATAAATGTATATATTTATATAAGAATGATAAAAAGTAAAAGTTAAATATACATGAATATTTGTTGGCCAAAACTTATGCAGTATATCAATTGCAAGTGAGTAAATTATTTTTAAAAAAAATTATGAAATCTAGTTACTGTTATTTTAGAGGAAATTTCTTTAAAAATATTAACCATCAAGAA
Organism: Latrodectus geometricus; assembly: GCA_026290005.1. Lineage (NCBI taxonomy): Eukaryota > Metazoa > Arthropoda > Arachnida > Araneae > Theridiidae > Latrodectus > Latrodectus geometricus. The sequence goes on from JAPDSC010061162.1 coordinate 13,722, forward strand.
ACACGAGAAAATTTTTATAACTATAAATCTTAAACTTGTAAGTTTCTTAGCTGTTCGAATTTATTGAAAATTTTATAAAAATATGAATATAAATATTTTATACTTTTAAAAAAATAAAGTAGTTTAAATACACGTGAAATTATTATAAAAATATAATATAAATATTTTATACTTTTAAACAATAATGTAGTTTAAATACACAATATTTAATAAGTATATAGCATTTATACAGATCCTAATCCTAGCAAGAATTATGTCTACATGAAATATAAAAGTGCATGTGGAAAAATTTAAATATATATATATTCTTTTTAAATATAATTTAAAATTTTAAGCACATAATTAATATTTATAATCTTAAACCTCAAACATTTCAGATTTTATCAATGACAGGATGTAATTTCATTTATAAAAATTAAGTACAAAAATATTAAAGTTTTTCAACAACATGCTGATTTACTAGGTTTTATACTCATTTTCAATAGCATCAATATATGACATTATAAATATATCAGTAATGATATATTAATACTTAAAGTTTCAGCAAGTGTCAATTTAACCTGATATATTAAAATAAATTTGGTATGATTGCAAGAGCTTTCTAATTAAATACTTGTTTATTTGTTTATATCAAACAAACATTTTAATAAGAAATTTTATTAATAATGTATTCTTACAGAAAACCTTTTGTTTGTAGAAAATAATGTAAAAATGTATTCTAATAATAGAAGAAACAAAACCTTAATTCTTTGAATTCGATATCAAACATTTAAACTTTCATGAGCTATAAAATGCTAATTTAAAAGTTAGATGTTTCTCATTTGATAATCCATACGATCAATGATGGAAAATTTTTTATTTCTAATGGCGGGCACCCTTGAGCAAGTAAGAGCATTAGCCCTTTGCCGCAACAAGGCCGGAAACTGCTACTCATTTTATCGTTACCCGGTGGGCACCTGTCGTCATTCTATAAAGTCGATTATAAATAAAAATGATTGTAATTTCTTATTTTCATATAATATCCTATTTTCATTTTATACAAATTCATAATATATATATATATATATATATATATAATATATATATATATATATATATGAGAGGAAGACATAAATAGATATATTTGTATTTTGTATAGCTATAAATACATTAATTTATCTCTCAATACTTATAAATAAAAGGAATACTAATATAAATTATAAAATTGAAATTAAAACCATGTAGTAACAAAAAAAATTTATTTTATAATGGATTTTCTTGATTACCATATTTTTGATTTTCTTTTCCTTAAAATAAGTGGTCAAAATTAACCAGAAATTACTTTTCAATTCAGAAATTTGAAAAAATACGATGTCAGAGTTCAATAAACCCCTATTTTAACTATTATGATTTTTCACATCAATATTAATTTAGTGTGAATAAATTATTAATATCTCTTTCAATAGAAAATAACTTTCTTACATATTAACATAAAATATGCTATATTGCAATTTCTATATCGATGTTCATGTAAAATATTTATTTAACACAATTAATTTAATGTAAACAATATTTTGCTTTCTAAGTTACGAAATGTATGTTTTATAATTGTTTTGTTTTAGAAATTTGCATTTAAATGGTGATGTATTATAATTACAATTGTTTCCACTAAATGAAATATAAAATAGTAAAAAAGGTGTTTCAATTACAATAAAATAATTAATTTTGCTTTAAATTACTAAATAAAATAAAAAGTAAATGACTGTTAATATTATTGATAGAAATCAAGAAACGTACAATTAAGCTGAATTCATATTTAATACTCGTTAGCAGTATAAATAAACATATGCACATAAAATAATAAGAAAGTGAAAATTGAAAAGTATTCTAATGCAAAAATATTTAGGTTAATAAATATTCTTATTAACTGAACGTTAGACTTCACTGATGCTTTGAAAATAAGAATAAGAAAACAAACTTATGTTTCTAAATAAATTTTTAATGTTTAATACACCATAATAAATAATTCTTATTAAATAACTAAGTTTGTTAATGTACACTTTAAAAGAATAATGGTTTTCACTTAAAATAATTTAATAAATGCAAATTGAAATTCAATCAACAGAAAAAGAAAAGATTTATTTATGTAATATTTAAAATAAAGATCATTATATTAACGATATTATTCTGAGACTTTTTATTCGTTAAAATTTTGCATTATCCCTCGCATTTTCCCCAATAATAACTTCAACACCCTTAAAGTAGAAAATCAAGACCTAGCATTTTAGACATAAAAATGATTAACTGCGCAGTGCTTGACGGTTAATCTAAGAGAGAAGGGTGGAAGTTTTGTGTTATTTGTGCTACGTGGTTACATCATGTCCCTGACATCCATTTTTACGACAGCAATTAAGTTCTTAGAGTAACCAAATTGCTTGTTAAGGCCGGGGATTCTGAGCCCATGATCGATTTACGAAATGCTATTTTGGAGGAACTCAATATGTGAAGGAAATTATAATTGGATTGGATTCTTTTAGCATAAATTGAACATATCATCACTACAACTTTACAGCTATAAAGCAATGAAGGAAATTTTAGAAATAATTTCAACTAATAAAATATTAATATTCTACATAAGGAATGAACTCTGTAAATACAATGTTTCCTTATATAAATATATATATTATTTAGAGAGGTAATTTCTCTTAATACTTATCAGATACATTTAGTTATTTCATATTGTACAATATTTCAAAGATAATGTGATGAAGTGGTTATATTTTTCCATTTTAATTTTACTTATCAATATTTTATAAATACACACTTGATCATTTTTTTT